>KB455029.1:297322-369433 GCA_000341325.1 Panagrellus redivivus
GTTAATAATAAATTTATTATTTTACGACTAATTGCTATCAGTTTGAGCTTGGCGTTCTGTTTCGAATGAAACTTCGATTTCGTCACAAAGTTTGATGACAAGCGCAAGTCTCGGACTTGGCTTTCTCGAACTTCGACTTGCTTCGATTTTCGAACTTTTTTCGATCGCTTTTGATATTGTTGGTGTTGCTTTAGCATTTAGCAGCATGCAAAGCGGTTCAGGCTGGTTTTGGAGCAGACGCTAGCCGAAATGAGTGCAAAGTCAGCATTGGTTTCTGAAGGTGAGTCGAGCCAGCTTGAAATACTGACTTTATGGTGGAATTCTTGCTTTTCATTTTCAGATGCAGTCTCACAAGCGAGAAACGGATCTCTTTACGCCGATTTGATCACCCTACCGACACCGTCATGAAACCCCAGCTCGGACTTCGCTCAAAAAGGTTCGCCACCTTGTCATCACTCGAACAACGAGCTCTGAAGGCTTTATGTCGCTTTTGCAAGACTCGTGGATGCGGTAAGCGCTATTTTGAGTTGTTTGTCACCAATTTTATATATAAATTGTCATTTCAGTTTGACCAAGTTTACATGCACCATGACCGAGGAATCAACCAACCCACTGGCATGAAACCGACGCCTCAAGTTCACAAAGCAACTCCCAATGAGATGGACGATCGCCAGATTCTTCACGATCGGATACGAAATCAAGCTCATGAATCGTTATCAACAGCCATCCTTCGCGTCCGAAAGCGTCGAAGTCCTCAAAAATCCGTCTATGTTTTTGACTATGCTTTTGCTTTCTCTTATGTTTTGTTATTGATATTATAAGATGCTAAGTAAATCATGTATTGCAACATTGGTGTAATATTACCATTACGTGAATGCAAAAAAGCAAGCGGGTAAACGGGGAGAAAACCAGAAAGCAAGTAAGCGTAAAAACGCTCGATTCATGACTAATTTCTATTACGGGACGACTAAAGTCTAATAGCGCACGATTAAATACTAATAGCGCGCGACTAATTCTTAATAGTAACGACTAAAAGCGACTAAAACGGCACTAAAGTTTACTTTTTTTTAGTCGTCTTTACTCCCGATTTAGTCGTGCAAGTGCTTACCTGTGGAGGCCAAGGCGCTTATGCTCCCCCGCGAAGAGGACATAATTTAGACTTGACGATGCCGACCCAAATTATACGTGTCGATGCTTTTCAGTGGTGCTCTCGATGACTCTTGCCAGAGGTTGTTTCGTTTGACAGGCGTTGTCGTTCGTTTTTAGTTTTACGTTCCATTCACAGCGCAAATAGGGTTTAATGTGACATTTCTTGAAATTATTTTAAGCGTCGAATAAAGTTGACCGTTCCCATATGTCTTAAAGGGGGGCTTTTAGCCTATTAGCTTCATCTTCCCACCCATGCTTTCGCTTTTTGACGTTGAAGTTCTTCACAGTTTCACATGCTTGCGCCTCTTTCGTTGGGTCCAGACAGTGTTGTTTTAATTTCGCATTGTCTTTAGGCTGTTGCTGTCTGTATTAGCCATTTATTCATCCCGGTCTGTGGATATAGCCTATCCCATCAGTCCCAGCTTGCGACGTATCTACATGCAGTATTGACATAACACAGGGCTTCCGCTTCCTGCGCAGTTACTTCAAGTTCCTTCTCAAGTTGCGAGGGCTTGCTCAGATCCGCGAGGACCCTCTCAAGCCACGTTTAATATTGGATGCTCTTTGCTTCTTCGCTATCCGCGCATCCTCCATGATGTAACTGGCCGAACTTGAGGCCACCGGATGCACCACTGCCTGATCTTGTTGAAAAAGTGCTAATATTTTTTTGGTCTTGACAATTTAAATCGATTCAACCACGTCAAAATGGCACGTCGAACCTCGTCATCCTCAGCGGCAATGAGGGACTTGCTTGCTAGTCCGATCTTTCTGTATGTCTGCCTCTACCTGCTCTACAGATTCGTCCGATCGATAGTGCTGCTTGAATCGGACTTCTATTCATTGCTGAAGCGTTCCTTTCAACCAAAACCCACTCAACATGGTTCAAATGGGAGCAAATTCGGAAATTCCACCGCAGATGTTGAAATCATGTCGATATTGGCCCGGAGAAAGTTACACCCTTCAGACATTGCTCGTGATGTCGACTTCATGGTGTTCCACTCCGAATGGGTATCGTTTTCCGTGCTTGATGACCCCAAATGGCAATTGTATAGCTGTAATGTCAATTATGCCTATTTTGTCGAAATGCCGTTCAACATTGGCGAGTATTCCTACAGATACTGCGACAGTCTAGCTGAAGGGCAGTTTGGCGAGGCACAAAGAGTTGCGAGAGTAAGATGGAATCGGTTTATCACTGAAAGTGAGCGATGGAGACACTTTAAAGGTATCATTTAGCCATTTTTATATTCTATCTATGTTTGAGCATTCATTTCAGGAAAAGTAATCGCCCTGACCACAATGCCCCACGCCGGATCGTCGGTCCTTTGTTCCTCGTTGCAACAAATCGCCGACGACGAAACGGCCCCCCAGGCATTGGCCGTCTTTAGCTATCCAGATGTATTGACACAAATTTCAACATACTGTGAAACCTATGAAGCTCTCGGGGTTGCAAGCATTCGTAAAATGTTATCAGCATCACTGCGATTCTTATGCAAAGATCAGGCAAACAAGCAGACTATTGTTTTCCGTCTGAGACCATCATGCATTCGACTTGTTTTACACATTCATGCTGTTGCACCTCACGTAATGCACGTCTTCATGGCTAGAGATCAGCTTGAACATGCTATTAGTTTGTATATTCATCCGCCCTTGGCCGATTCTGACTTTATCGATGTTGCAAAAATGGTAAGAAACTATCAATTTTATAAAAGTCGTTCATAACAAAACTTCAGGCAATCTTATTGCAACGAACTCTACCCGCCTTTTCAAACACCATCACAACGATCACTACTGGTGAAACATCTTCAATCAACATGGTCCGCCCAAAAAGTGTCATCGAATTGGCAGTGGCCTTAATTTGTTCCTCCGTAATAAATTACAAACGACAAAAAAAGTTTTATATTGCACCTGTTATTTATTACGAAACTTTGGTCAGTTACTATTTTTGGTTTGTTAATTGTCAATTATTGTTCGATTTCAGATCTCGGAGACACGAGTAACACTTAAAAGCCTCCTAAATCTGTGCGGATTGACAGACTTTGTCGTATCGGACAATGTTGTCTTGGCCGCTAGTGAAGCCGGTGAAAAAGAAGCTGACATCATTCGAGAATTGAACAATGATGAGAAAACGGTGATTGAACAAACTACGCAATTGTTGGAATTCTATGCGGATTAGATTTGTGATTTAAATAGATGGTGAAAGTGTTCAGGGATGTTTGTATGTATTGAATAATTGTGTAAATTGTGGTTTGGTCATAAAGTTAAAGTTAGAAAGTACTTTTAAAGAAGGTTGTGGTCAGTTTTAGTATCAGTATCCAGGGTGGCTTGATTGAAACCATCTGTCCAAGTTGGCCAAGTTGTACCACCCACTCACTAGCTAGCGACATCGGCATTTAATCGTTTTCGCACTAAATTATCCTATCCAGACAGTTGCCCCGAGGCTGACAATAAACATATGTAGGTATCGGCCACTAACTAAGCGAGTCTCGATTTCCCCATTCATAAGGACAAGAACTCCGCGCAGTTGACAGTTGCTTGCCTTTGGCACTGTCGATGACATGTCGATTGATGTTTTCTTTGATTTGGAGGCCTTTTCTTGTTCAACATTGACTTCGAACACTTTTATTTTTACATAAAATTCTCAATATTTCAGCTAATCATGCTTCCCCGACCCCCAAATAAACTGTACATCAACCAACCAAAAAGAAAAACATCTATATTCAACATTGGATGCATAAATTGTAACAAGTAAGTCTCCCCATTCTCGAAATAACTACACTGATTCACCCATCAAACCCATCTCATATGTTTTGAATGTCAATACGTGTCAATAACACGAAGTTCTGATCAGCCATGACCTAATGAATGCAAGCAAGGTTAATAATAACCCCCACCCTCATGCCAAAACTGGTTTTTATCTAAACCCAACAGGTGATGTGGGTTTAACGAAGACACAGTTGCGATGTCAAAAACAATTCAAGTGTGTTTGGGAGGTGTTCAACTATGTATGGGGCAACATTCTACCCTGAAGGTGTGTACTTTTTCCATGCTGTTTGTGCTCATCCATTGCTGTCTTGTCTTTTTCAACGACCTTTTCTGTTTTTATCGTTTCAAACTGATAGATCCGATGTTTTAAATGATGAAATTCCAAAGCCCGATCCATCAGTTTGCAAACCGTTGCTTCATTGTAGCATCCCAGCAATGCTGTGAAGTGACCCTGCACACGGGGACCGCAAATACACACGCGAATACTTGTCTTGTCTGCTTTGTTGCTGTGTTCACTTTTCTGCGAAACAGTTGTTAAACTTGAAAAAGATGTTCGTCAAAAATGTGTGTGCATAGGTACATTAAGCTAGGTAGGGCCAAGGGCCAAGTTCATAGCCACTCGTTACACCAAACTCGAAATTCACAGTTTGATGAGTTAGTTTTTGTATAAGCTCATTTCGACCAGATTTCTGCCTCAAATTTTGTTAAATTTACATATTTAAACCATCAATTGTGTCCATTAAATCTCCACTCCATTACAACTGTCAGCAACTCCGCAAGGCACATCCCTTTTACGCATAATGGCCTATAAACAAGGCTATTGTTTATCCGATCGGTGAGTTTTATTGCCCTTTTCGCGACTTTCACTGATCATAGGGTGTTCTTCTGTCGTCTTTGAAGCTTCTCGAGAACTGTCTACCCCTTTCGATGTTCTCTTAAGTGCGACATTTTCAAATTCACTCATTTGGGAGTATGATTTTTATGGCCCACCAGTCAAACCAGACTGTTACACGCAAACGTAAACGTAAACGGATTAGCCAAACGAGTTCTACTTTGCATCGTATTTTTAATTTCACCTCCATCCCATTGCCCAATTTAAATTTAATCACCAAAAGTCAGCGCAACTTGCAATTTATCAAGTTCGCCCTACAAAGATTTGGCTTGTCACTTTCCTTGAAAGTGCAAACATATATTTTTGGCGCTTCGGATTAGCCCCAGGCGGCCCCCAGGCAGCTGTCCACTCATCTCAATCAAAAAGCTTGCACGAATTTTGCTTGTGATCCTTTATGTATCCGTGTCATTGTCATTTTAAATGTGTTCCCTTGGGGCTGTCAATATCTGAGTGTCTAAATTGTGGCTTTCTGTTGATGATAACATTAAAAACAATGAGATAATGGCCTTTAATGGTGTGGAACGGAATTGGATTGAAATATCGGGGGTCGGCGGCGTGGCTTTGTGGGTTTTGAATTGCATTGTTTTTAAATGATTTGTCGAAAATTGAAATTAGAAAACAAAAAATGACTGTATTGTCTGTCTTGTAATTGTTGATTTATCAGTTTATGTTTCCAGGGAGATGGCAACAACGATCAAACTCGAGGACGACAATAGGCTGGGATTGGATTCACCTACTGGGATTCATGATGCGCGAAAAAAGTAAGTCTTTTAAAATACAAATAGTACAGTAACCAGTAATCTTCAGAGGTCTCCCCTGGCTAATTGCAGCTCTCATCGGCGCGATCTTTGTCCTGTTACTCATCCTTTTATTTTTTGTCCTTCGAGTACCCACCGATGATCTTCTAAAATCTCGTCACAAATCCCTAGCCGATCTTTCGCGGTCCGATTGGCCTGCACTATCACCAAAAAGTTTAATAGCAACTTTCAAAAAAGTTGCAGTAGTCTCGGATAATGGCCTATGTAGTGAAATCGGTAGAAGTATACTTCTCCGAGGCGGAAATGCCATTGATGCTGCCATTGCGACTTCTGTATGTATAGGGGGTCTGAATTCCCATAGTTGTGGCATTGGAGGCGGTGGGTTGATGACAGTCTATTTGGCTGATCAGAAAAAGTGTCTCACCATTGATGCCAGAGAGACTGCGCCGTTGGCTACGAATAATCAGACTTTTGTTAACAACCCGAAGGATGCGTTTACAGGTTTGATTGACAAGGTTTTGCCGTCTTTCATAAAGTTAGCTTTGTTCAGGCTACAAATCAATAGCTACCCCTGGCGAAGTCCACGGATTCTGGACAGCTTTTAAGCGATATGGAAGCGGTAGGATTGCATGGCAGGACTTGATCATGCCCACAGTGGCACATTTGCGTGCCGGTGTTCCGGCTACTAAACTGATGGAAACTAATTTGAACCTTGTTAAGTCTAATATTGAAAATGAACCGACAATGAGGTCAGTTTATACCAACAAATTAAGCTTTAAACAAATCTGTCGACTTCAGAGCCTTTTTCATTAACAACGTCACAGGCGAACTCTACAAAGAAGGTG
Organism: Panagrellus redivivus; assembly: GCA_000341325.1. Lineage (NCBI taxonomy): Eukaryota > Metazoa > Nematoda > Chromadorea > Rhabditida > Panagrolaimidae > Panagrellus > Panagrellus redivivus. The sequence goes on from KB455029.1 coordinate 303,730, forward strand.
AAATCATGAAGAATCCAGTCCTCGCAGATACACTCCAAAGACTGGCTACAAGTTCTGATCCGGCAAAGCTTTTCTATACGGGTGACGTTGCACAGCAGATTGCGGCGGAAATTTATGGAAATGGTATGTTTGGTTTCGCTTTTGTGGCCGTAAAAAGTTGAAAGATGACATTTCAGACGGGTTTTTGACAAAACAGGACCTCGAACAGTACCGATCAATCGTCGATGAAGCGGCTCCGCTGACTACTGGCATTGGAGGTGAAAATATTGGACTTTGTGGACCTAAACCGCCCTCTGGATTTGTTGTTACACAGTTTTTGGTGGCTGTCATGTCTAGTATGTTTGGTTTTGCCATTTCATTGGAATACGTTTTGAATTTTAGAACTGTATCCCAAGGGCAGCAATGAGTCAAAACTGTACAATGACGATGAATTTTATCATCGGTTTGTTGAGGCACAAAAGTATGGGTATGCTTTGCGGACTCAATTGGGTATGTTTTAGTCTTTAAATTTTGTTTATCAATCACTATTTCAAGGCCATGGCCCAGCATCGGATAAGACGGTCGAAAAACTCCTCGACCCCGCCTTCCACACCGAAATTGCTGATAAAATAAGTAAAGCCGACAAAGTCCAACCAGAATCCGAATATGGAGCCCATCTTCCTCCGTCAGGCAAACATGGCACTTCCCATATTGGCGTTGTCGATGCCGCTGGCAATGCTGTTTCCTTCACAACGTCCGTTAACAATGTTTTCGGCTCGCATCGCCGTTCACCAACTCTCGGTATCGTCTGGAATGACCAGATGGACGACTTCTCCATCCCTGGCGCCAAGAATTTCTACGGATTCGAGCCATCTGAAGCCAATTTCGTCAGCCCCGGAGTGCGACCCATGTCATCCATGTCGCCACTCGTCGCCTTTGATACTGTCACCGGTAAAGTCCGCGTTGTCGCCGGTGCCGCCGGAGGGTCCAAGATCATTTCCACCATGAGCCAATTTCTGCTTCACGTTTTGTCCTTCAACCAAACTGTCAAAGACGCCATCGACTTCCCACGTATCCACAACCAATTCACTCCGCTCGACACTAATTATGAGGAAGGCTTCCCGACTGACATGATTGAAGCCCTCAAAAAGAGGGGCCATAACATGACAGTTATGGGATTCCCATTTGCGACGATCCAAGCAATTGTACGACAAGCAGATGGGTCACTCGAGGCGAGCAATGATCATCGACGACCGGTCTACATGAATCCGGCGGGCTATAAACGATGACTGTTGACGTGAAATTGGAAAATACAGGGATTTTGTCACTTGTAATAACGTAATAAAGGAATTTTATTGAAATTATGAGCGTTTTGAAGACTTGAAAAGTGGAGATTTGAAAAATGGCAGATTTTGAGAGCGTCTATCTATTTCCTGGATTACAAAGCACTGCCCTTTTTTCTGTGTTTTTTCGCCCTCAGGCAGTCGGACGGACAACCAACCCTTTTCGCCGTTGGCCCAATTGATAACGACGAAGGGCAGGCGACGGACGGCAGACAACCGTCGGCAACGACTTGCTTACACGTCCGCCGTCGTTGTTGGGGTGCCTGCTAATACGTGAGGAATGGGAGAACCCTTCCCGAAAGTCGGTGAAACACGCATTTGAGTAGGGTGGAATTTGACGTGGCCTGTCGGATATGTTTTGTTTTTACTTTAATTTTAACAATCTTTTGATTTTAAGGCTTTTTCTTTCTCTAAATAGCTTTCTTAACACGTATTATGCATTACTGTAGTTCTCACGCTGTGAAAGTTCAAACTGTTTACCCATTAGTAGCCCATTTCAAGGTCGTTTCAAGCATTTCGGAAGTACTAGCTTCCCGCCGCGGTGCCTAGCTAGCTGCCCATGGCGTCGGATGGACTTCCAAGCCTGAAGGATGCTAGCTAACACCCAGACCTTCGGTTTACATGTATGTGTGTCTGGTCTCTGCGCTCTTTCCATCTTCCTAGCTCGCTATTCCTAGGCTTTTTTTCTAAATTCGATTCGAATGTCTTCCCCCAAGCTTATGCTTTCAATTTTGCCATTTCATTTTGACATATTCAATTTCCTATTTTTATCCCACCAGAAAATAATGCGTTTTCACGCCCTTTCCAAACATAAATTATCCCAGCGTAGCCGATACCCTACAAACCTATAATATCTATCGACTTTTCAACGCGAAAAAAGCATGTCTCAAGTCAGACAGACCACGTTAACGACGTTGTTTGAGAGCGCAGAAAGCAAAAACATTTCACGTGAATTTGCGTGACTGGTGCCACCGCCGCCGCCGCCGACGACCAGCGTCCATTTTCTTTGGTCTTTCTTGTCAGCGCCCGAAAAGCGGGCACCTGTCTACGTTGCACAGACCGGGTATAGCCCTCGGTAGCGAGAGCGAGAGCCGCCGCAGTGTGATGATAACCTTTTCCGACACGGAAACAACAAACATCACTCGAAAAAGGCTGACTTTGAAACCCCCTTTTTTCATCCTCTGATAAACATTTTGATACGCCCCCATTTAGTTCGGCTCAGTTTCCTGAGGGGAGGTTGATTCTTTTGACGTGTATCTAAACTTCAAAGGCTCCAACTTGAAATTTTTCAAATCCGAGTTTCAATGTGTTTGTTTTTTCCGTTCAGTTCTTCAACCTCATTTTGTTTTGATGATGGGGTTGTGGACTCAACGATCGATCATCCCTTCCTTCCTTCCTTGCTCGCCCTTTCCAGCCGAGATGATGCCAGCCTTCGTCCAGGAAACGGTGAGGCAGAAAAAGACTGGTCGGCTCATTGCGTTTTTGTTGTTCAAATCTCAAACAAACAGTTGGTCGGAGCCGAGAGAGACGTCGGTCGATGCTTCGATGGCGACTAACTAGACGACTTTGACTTTCGTCGAGGTCAACTTTTTTATTTATTTCGGAGGCAGTTGTTATTTCATTGCTAAAATCTGTCATTTAACCTTTGACTCCGTTCCATAAGTATTACTTAAAGACACTTTTCATAAATTGATGACCCCTTTTATCGCCAAATGTTGGCCACGCCCCTTTTTGAGTGTCTTATCATCATCAGTGAAAGTCAAATTGGCTAGCCGTTGGAAAAGCACTTATTGTTGTTGTTGTTATCATCGTTTTTGCAATGACAACACAAAATCAGGGTTATCAAGTCGTTTTTTGCCTGTCCGCAAAGACACCTGTCGACCTTTCGGAACGCAGATGTGTATCTGTTTTGCTCGAGACGGCGTCGGCGCCGGCCTCGTCTGCCGATGCCAATCACTGCGATGGTAGATCCGCCAGTATTCGTCATCACATCGTATAAGAGCAGCTGCTTGGGCATGCATGCTCACGATCAATGCACATAACTTTGCTAACCGTGGTAACCCCTGCTAATCGTATGGCATTGGATGTGCTTCTTTGCGTCTTGGGCGGTCGATACGTGCGAAACTCACGTTTCTTAGATCACTAGGCATTGCCAAGTCTGCCAAGTTTTCGATTTTGAAAGATCTATCAACCAAAAACCCCTGTTAGAGGGCCCTATTCTTTGACTTCTGCCCTGCGGGGTTGTCATTGAACCGGGAAACGATGCGCATTCTTCTCTTCCTTCCTTTAACGGTGCAGTTCAGCGTGCTTTGATTGTTCAAACGTGTTTCATTTTTTGATTTGTCAAAATTCGCCCCCTTACATCGTTCCATCTTCAGGTGAAACCAAGTCCATCTCATCGAATTGAACCCGAATCCGTCAACCATGTCTGACGCCGATCGTCGTAAGCAGATTAGCGTCCGCGGCATCGCCCAGGTCGAGAATGTGGCTAACATCAAGAAGTCGTTCAACCGGCACTTGCACTTCTCCTTGATCAAGGTTTGTTGACATTATATTCCATTTTCGACTTGACTTGACTTTAATAATCGACTTCCAGGACCGTAATGTCGCGACCCCCCGCGATTACTACATGGCCTTGGCTGATACCGTCCGTGATCATCTGGTATCGCGCTGGATCCGTACCCAGCAGTATTACTATGAACATGACCCCAAGGTATGCCAAAGTTTCAATTTGAATGTTGATAAGAGTTGTAATTTCAGCGCGTCTACTACCTCTCGCTCGAATTCTACATGGGCCGCACCCTGACCAACACTATGCTCAATCTCGGCATGCAGGCCACCGTCGATGAAGCCCTCTACCAGCTCGGTTTGAACATTGAGGAGCTCGAGGAGATCGAAGAGGATGCTGGTCTCGGTAACGGTGGTCTCGGACGTCTGGCTGCCTGCTTCCTGGACTCCATGGCCACCCTCGGCATCCCGGCCTACGGCTACGGTCTCCGCTACGAGTACGGTATCTTCAAGCAGTTGATCCGTGATGGTTGGCAGGTTGAGGAGCCCGATGACTGGCTTCGCTTCGGCAACCCCTGGGAGAAGGCTCGCCCCGAATACATGCTGCCCGTCAACTTCTACGGTCGCGTCGAGAAGGATTCCGAAGGCAAGGCCAAGTGGGTCGACACCCATGTCGTCTTCGCCATGCCGTATGACACCCCCGTGCCCGGCTTCCGCAACAACGTCGTCAACACCCTCCGTTTGTGGTCCGCCAAGGCCGAGAACCACTTCCACTTGAAGTTCTTCAACGATGGCGACTACGTCCAGGCCGTCATGGACCGTAACTTGACCGAGAACATCACCCGTGTCCTCTACCCCAACGACAACGTCTTCGTCGGCAAGGAACTCCGTCTCAAGCAACAGTATTTCCTCTGCGCTGCCACCCTTCAGGATATCATTCGTCGCTTCAAGAGCTCCAAGTACGGTGTCCGTGAGATCGTCCGCATCGACTTTGACACGTTCCCCGAAAAGGTTGCCATCCAACTCAACGATACTCATCCGTCCATCGGTATTCCCGAGCTTATCCGTCTCCTCATCGATGTTGAGGGACTCACCTTCGACAAGGCCTTCGACATTGCCGTCAAGACCTTCGGGTACACCAACCACACCCTCCTGCCAGAAGCCTTGGAGCGTTGGCCGGTTTCGCTCCTCGAAAACCTGCTCCCACGCCATCTCGAAATCATCTACCAAATCAATGCCAAGTTCTTGGATGCCGTCGCTGCCAAGTACCCTGGCGACTTTGACCGTCTCCGTCGCATGTCGATCGTCGAGGAAGCCGATGGCATGGGCGAGAAGCGCATCAACATGGCTCACTTGTCCATCGTCGGCTCGCATGCCGTCAACGGTGTCGCTGCCCTGCACTCCGACCTGCTCGTCAAGACGACTTTCAAGGATTTCGCCGAGTTCTACACCGGAAAGTTCCAGAACAAGACCAATGGCATCACTCCTCGTCGTTGGTTGATGCTGTGCAACCCGTCCCTGGCTGATCTTATCAGCGAACACATTGGCGAGGGCTGGATCACTGACTTGTCTCAGCTCACCAAGCTGAAGCCACTTGACACCAATGCCGGTTTCCTGGACAACCTCTACCGTATCAAGACCGACAACAAGGTCCGCGTGGCCCAGTTCATCAAGGACGAATTCAATGTCGATGTTGACCCCAACTCGCTCTACGATGTCCATGTCAAGCGTCTCCACGAATACAAGCGCCAACTTTTGAACGCGTTGCACATCATCACCCTGTACAACCGCATCAAGGCCGACCCTGCTGCCAAGATCGTCCCCCGTACGGTCATGTTCGGCGGTAAGGCTGCCCCTGGCTACCACATGGCCAAGCAGATCATCAAGTTGATCAACAGTGTCGCCAATGTTGTCAACAACGACCCCGTCGTCGGCAACAAGTTGAAAGTCGTCTACCTCGAGAACTACCGCGTCTCCATGGCCGAGAAGATCACCCCGGCGGCTGACTTGTCCGAACAGATCTCAACGGCCGGTACCGAGGCTTCTGGCACTGGCAACATGAAGTTCATGCTCAACGGTGCCCTCACCATCGGCACCCTCGATGGTGCCAACGTCGAAATGGCCGAGGAAATGGGTCGTGAAAACATCTTCATCTTCGGTATGGAAGTCGATGATGTCCAGGCCCTCGAGGCTCGCGGCTACAACGCCCAGGAGTTCATCGGCAAGAACCCCGAACTCGCCCAAGTCATTGACCAAATCGAGTCCGGCTTCTTCACCCCCGACACGCCCGACATCTTCCGTGACCTCGCCAACAACCTCAAATACACTGACCGTTTCCTCGTGTGTGCCGACTACGAAAGCTACGTCAAGACCCAAGAAGAGGTGTCCCGCGTCTTCCAGGACCGACAAAAGTGGGTCAAGATGGCCCTGCACAACATTGCCTCATCGGGCAAGTTCTCGACCGACCGTACCATCAGCGAATACGCGACCGAGATCTGGGGCATCCAGCCCAATGCCATCCGTCTCAGTGCCCCCTATGAAGGAGCTGGTGAGCCGCCGGCTAACTAGACAGTTTGAATTGAGATTTTTGTGTTCAGTTTAAGATTATTCATGTTCTCCTAGATTGTGATCCAATGCTTCAAATGTAGAAGTTGTCCAGTTTCATTTTGACTAAATATTGATTCTATCTGTTTTAGCTTTGTCTATCTTAGTATTATTATCTTCTTGTTAGCTTCGATGAAGTTTTGAAAGCAAATAAAGTAAATTAATCAATCAACCCATGACAACGATGTAGACTGAAAAGCCTAGGCCACTGGCGAAGAATGTAAAGCCGACAAGGATCAGGACAATGCCTGAGACAAATGACTTTGGGTCATGGTAGCCGGGCGGGGGCGGAAGTATGACCGCCGGCGCGGCATACATGGTTCGAGTGGCGACCGGGGTGGCGATGTACTGTACTGGTGGGCGATTCACGGGGGTAGCCGCTGCTGGGGTTGGGACGGGTGAGGCATTGTTGTTGGCTGGGGATGGTCCTTGCCCGAAGGCAGCTGGGGATAGCGGGGTTGGACCATTTTTGGGTATGGTGGGCGTCGCTGGGGAGATGGGTTTGGCTTCGAGGGCTGCTGGGGAGAGCGCCATCACGGCTGGACTTGACGGCTTGGCGCCAGCAGTGGGGGAGGCTGTCGGGATTGCTGGCTTCACGTTTCCACCAGAGGTGACGGTTGGTGGAGCTGGAGGGATGGGTGAACCTGGAACATTGGAGGCACTAAAAGTTGTACTTTTGATCAAGCAAACAACGTACGTATCATTTGTGCTTCCGACAAGCAGGATCCAAGTTACAGTTTTGATTAAAATTCCATTGTTAACCATTAAAATTTGCATTTTTGCTGTTCCAAAGCCAATTTACAGTTTCCACGATACAGTTTTTGTCTCTATCGGCTAAACATAATGGGTCTTTGTAGGTTTCTTTACCAATTTTATCAACTTAAACGTAGTAATTCCATCATTACAGTCGGGAAGAAACCCCAAAGCCCCCTTCCACCAATCCCTCCAACATCCCCGACCGCCGCGCCGTCGCCAATGATCCCTCCACCTCGAACTCCTCTACATTCTCCGGTTGCAACCCCGCCAAATGTCGCCCCTGCCCCCGAAACCAAAACCCTCGCTTCACCATCTCAAGCACCAACTGAACTTGTCACCCAGAATCTCCTCTTCCAGGGCCCCGCCGGCGATGCTACCAAACCCCGTCCAAATGCTCCTCCATCTCCAACGCCAGCCCCTTCTCCGGCACCAGTCCTCGTCAACCGGGCTTCTCCAGTCGGACAACCTGCAACACCTGCAGGAGCCCCAGTGCCAGCAGCTACGCCTCAATTTCAACCCGGAAACAACGTGGTCTCCTTTGCAAACCGCGCTCCACAACAACCTCTTGCCGCCGAACCACCTCGGCATTGGTTCACGTTCGGTGAACCCACCTTGTCCATCGTGCTTCTGGCCCTCGGTGCCGGGTGTTACGTTATGGCCGGTGTTATGACTGTCTTGTATGCTGTTGTTCGATAATCAAATAAACAAAAGTTTTTAATCTAGTTCAATAAACATGGATAAAGAGAATAACTCTTGTGGCAAAGGGTACATAAATAAAACAGATCTCTAAGAAACCCGAAAAAATAGGTAGGTAAAATAATAATGTAGACCGAAAATGAGCATTATCTGTTGCAGCGTTCCTTCCAAAGGCAGAAAAACAAAAAAACACAAACGACACCTCATTTCTCGTCGACAGCAGCCTTCTTATCCTTATCGTCATCGGTATCAGACGAAGCATGCTTTTCCTTCGATGACGGCGACGAAACTCTTTCCCCACTTACCTCTTTACCGCTCTTTTCATCGTCGCTCGGCGATGGCTTGATGATCTTCTTGTCATCATCCTTCTTGGCACGCTGCGATTCACTTTCCTTCGGCTTCGGGGGCGCCGGCTTCTTGACCACAACCACACTCTGAAGAACATCGTCGTCGCTGGAGTCGTCACCGATGTCGTCGCCCAGGAGATCATCGGAAGCAGATGGCTTGGAAGCGGCTTTGAGATAGGCTGGACGAGTGTCCTTCTTTGGTTTGGGGATCGACGATTCAACGACCTTCACGGCCGAACGTACGGCAGGGCCAATTTCACCATCACTAAGGTCATCGAGTTCGCGCATCGCGGCTTCGGCTTCTTCTTCGCGTTCTTTGATCAAAACTGAAAAAAAATAAAGGTTAGATAAGTAAGTCAAAGCGAAAAAGTTACCATCAATATTGCGAGCAGAACTCTTCAGAAGCTCCATCGTGCGAAGCGTATGACGCGCAGGAAGGAAGAAAATCGCCGGCTTGGAATCGGTTTGGATGAAGTTTTGCAAGCGTTTGTAGTGGTTTACTTTGGAGGTACACTGAAAAGTTTTGCATCTCTAAGATGCTCTAAAGATAAAGATTCAAAACAAACCTTGGCTTGAATGGCTCGACGCTGCTTCAGTCGCTGAATCTCAACCTCCTTCTCCCGATACTTCATCTGGGCTTCCTTCTTCTTGGCCAAAAAATCTTCCTTGTCCTGGCGATGAGTCTGTTCCAGCTTTTCCTCGACTTCGCGAAGCTTTTCGACCTGCAAATTCATATTTGAAACACTGATCAAATGATATAGACCACAGCTTACCTGGGTCTTGATGGCAGGCGCTTTTGTCTCCTGTTGAAACTGCTTCAAAGTGCCCAGAAGGTTGCCAAACATACGCCGGTTTCTAAAATAGACAAAGTTATGAAAGGATTCCACTGAAAATGACAACAACTAACCGCTTGCCATCCTCTTCTCGTTGCTTTTTCTTCTGCTCCGCGATGATCTCATCGCGGGACTTGGTTTCAATCGGCATCCGGACGCTTGAGGCCACGGTCGGTCGGCTGCTGCCCTCGTCTTCGTCGCCGGAATCACTGCGTCGAGATTCACGCCGACTGTTACGACGGGCCGGAGGGTCATCGTAGATGAGTCGGGGGCGCTTGACGGCGCTGTTACGGAGAGGAGCATCGGCATCGATGCTGATGCGAGCGTGATTGCTAAACGCCACAATTTGACCTTTCATTCATAAATCGCTCAAAACCAACCCTTTGAAAAAAGATCCATTCTCGCCAGGGCCATCAGAATCATGAGCGCGCTTCTTCGTGCTGAACCTACAATTTGAGTTTCACATCTTTCCAATAACTTAAATGCCACAACTCACTTTGGCTCCCGCCCAGTCAATGCGGCAAGCTCGTCCCCAATGCTTCGAAGTTCATCGTACTTCTGTGAAATCGTAACCGACAAATCTTCCGACATACCTCTGTGATACTGTAAAACAACGCGTCTTTACAAATCGTTCCAGAATAGTAAGTGAAAATAGTTACGGTAAATTTCAACCACTTTCATGTCTCAGTCAATTTGCATAATTTAAAAGAGCTTTGTTCCACAAACATTACAAAAAATGAGAACAACAAATAAGAAAATGATGAAAAAACGAAACGAAAAAGAAAAGAGCAGTACTCAAAAAGCATAATTTAGGTTTCATCCAACAAATTAATGGTCCACTGCGTACAATTCAATGATTAATCGCTTACAAAAAGATCAAAATGTAAAAAACAGTTTGGCTGTTACAAAAGAGGAACAAAAAGGACGACAAAAGAGGGGCAACAGTTCGAATCAATCAATCTCGAGGTCTAGTTGTAGCTGCCAGAGCTGTAGGCTCCTGGCGCTCCGCTAGCCTGCGGTTGAACGGCTTGTCCGCCACCATTAGCGGCACCACCTGCCTTGGCTTGCTGTTCGACGAGGGCGGCCTTGTCATGCATGCCCATGAGACGGTAGTATTCAGCCCATTGCGCCGAGTAATCAGGCTGTCCAGCGGCATTGGTGGCAGCCGCTGTCGCCGAAGTCGATCCGGTCGCGGCAGCAGAAGCAGCTTGGGTAGCGTTGTAACCGCCAGCGGCAGCAGCAGCACCGCCTTGCTGTTGATAGTAGGCGTTCCACTGGGATGCGTCACCTTGTCCTCCTGCAAAGACGATGATTATAACGATAAAACCATGGCTGAAAGTTAGACTTACCATAAGATCCAGCAGCTGTCGCCTGATTCCACTGGTTGTACGGATCATAGGCCATGCCGTAGGCAACCGGTGCTGCAACAGCTCCGCCAGTGCTGCCCGAGAAATGGGGTACGGGGGTGCCCGGAGGAATGTCGCCAACCTTGATCCGGATAATGTGTTGAGCATGGTGGATCTGGTACGGCGTGCCCTTCAAGACGAACACCTTCTCGGACGCATTCGGAGGAGGATCACGGCTCAGCTCGACATGCGCGCCCGATTCGTGGCAAATCTGCTTGATCGTATCACCGCCCTTGCCAATGACGAGACCAGTCTTGTTGGCCGGAACGTGCATGAGGAAGGTTTCCTGGGCCGGGTTGTGCTGATTACGCTGCAGGAGGTCGCTTATCATTTGGGTCGCACGAGCGATTTGGTCCGGGGTTCCTTGAAGCGTGGCGCAACGATCGGGAGTGTTCGGGTCATCGTCAGGCTTGAACTGAATCTTGCAACCACTGTCCTGAGCCAGACGCTTGATGGTGTCACCGCCTTTGCCGATGATTATGCCGACGGACGATCGAGGAACAATGACTTCACCGACAGACTTGGCAATCGCCGGGCGGCCATCTTCACTGTTGATAATACTTTCGATGGTACGCTTGGCATTCTCAACCTTGTCCGGCGAGCCAGTGATGCGCAACGGCTTCGGGGCACTGGAGACGGCCTGGCTATCCTGGATCAACAGCATCTTGACCTGGAGGGATTCTTGAAGCGACTTGATGGTTTCGCCATTACGGCCAATGATGAGACCGCACTTGCTTCCGGGCACAAGAACCGTTTCCTGGATCGAACCAGCAGGGACGCCGTTGTTTTCGCGACCGCCGATGGCACTCGAATTGGCTCCAGTTCCGGCTTGACGCATATTCGAACGCGTAATGACCTCGGAGATAAGGGTACGAGCACGACTGAAATGAGTGCTTCATCAACATTGCTTCCAGATGGTCGCGTTAAAGTAAAAACTCACTCAATGTTAACGCGAGCTCCGTTCAGGGTACACAGACGGGTGTTGGATTGGGTCGGCTCACCAGCCATTTGGACACGGCATCCGGATTGAGCCTGAATGGCCGAGATCTGTTCGCCACCACGGCCAATGACTGCAAGAAAATTATATTATATACACTTTCCAGGACCTCCAAAGTTTCAAAAAGGCTTACCCAGACCGACGACACTGTCAGGGATCTCGATCGTCTCTACGATCAAAGCTTCACCGGGATTCATGCTGTTGCTGCCCTGTGAATCGTATCCGTCGGCGGATCGTTTTGATGGGACTGAAAATGACAGTAAAAGGAAGGCTGCCGGACACCGCACTGTTCAACACAAAATAAGACTTTCGCTCGGCGTTCCCTGCAGTCCATGCAAAAAACTGCGTTCTCTCTTTTTTTTCATTGAAGAACGACCAGCGTGGCAATCGCACTGGGACTCCGTATCTCGCCTTTCGTCTTTTTTGGCCTAATTTGAATAAAAACCAAACTTACTGTGATGAGAATCGTCGTCTGAACGGGGACGCTTCTGTCCAGCGGAGTAGCGGTCGGATTGCGGTGCGTTTGCAGCAGCTAACTAAACAAAGAAAAATCGATAGTTACACATATAATGCCAAGTAGAAAGAATCCGAAATGCCCCTTTTGCTGTCTGGCCCCTTATTAAGATGAGTTGTCCCCTAGCTCTAGACGCAGTTTAAATTAGCTTATTCCGCTTTATTGGATCGTAATTTTGCATTAACACCAAAAAACGGCAATAAATACATTACACATACAATAAAAGTATGAACCATTCACAGTCATGCATGCAAGGAGTATTCAAAAAATCAATCGGTACGCTACTTACTATCAATTAAAGGGAAACGTGGCAGTCAATGCAAAAGTCATATATTACAAAACGAGTAATAAAACTTGAACGCAACGCATATAAAAACTATTCGTATTCGCAATACAATTAAAGGTATTTTCAAAAAAGTTAATGCATTTCAAAAGCCAACATTCAATGATATCAATCAGATACGCAACTATTCGCAATGGCAAGAGTAAATCCCAAGGAAAAAGAAAGGAAAACCAACCTGTTGAGCACGAGCAAGAGCCTCTTGGACGACAGCGTTATTCGCGACGGCTCCAGAAGACATTACTTGCACCACCGGAACGGGGGTCCAAAAAAGTAAGAGCAAGGCAGTGTGGCACACTGCACGAAACAGCTATCGAAATCGTCAAGATTTGAGCAACGAGTTTGTCAAGAATGACAGATATTGATCGCGCTAGCTGAAAGTACGACTGAAGCGATTAGTTCAATGATCGGCTGTAGGGGAGTTTTGGTTGACACGGCGCGCGCGAATTGACGGAAATTTTTCGGAAAGGGGACGTTTTTTGGGATCTGGAAAGCTTTCGGAAGGAGGCTAAAAGCAAGGAAGCGAGCCTTGAATGAGCTTCATCTTTGCACCGAATGACTAACAAGAAACGCGGACCCGATCAAGCACAACCGTCCAGAGTAGGTAAAATGATGAAGTGACTTATCCAGCAACATCTTTTGTAGGAACGTAGGAAGCGTTCTTCCGACCTTTCCGCGTTTTTTTTCGGGCCCAACACTAGCGCGCTGCGGCCCAACTGAAGGTCGCATTGATCGAGCGCCACACCGACAGCAAAGGCGGCGAGGGAGCAGCGGGAAAGGAAGCAAGCTAGCGAAAACTGGCGGGAGAGTCGACAGAAAAAGAGAAACGAAATGGGCGCGGAAAAAGAAAGCCTCGGTCAATGTGCGTGCGCGTGTCCACATTACAATGGTGAAGTATGTCGATGTGCGTCGCGGGTACGAAAACACAGTGAGGAGGGTCGCCGGTGGCGGTTGTTTTTTGCGGGAAATCGAAAAAAATGCAAATTGGTCGTGGTCAAGGGTAAGGTATGGACCGGTTTGAAACGGATTCGGGATTCTGAAGGTCTAATCTCGATAAGAAGTGTCTTTATTACGGTTTAAAACCACATAAACATCAATTTCCTGAGCAAAAAACAAAATAGATGAGATCGAAAAGCCACTATCCGCGACAGGCTAAGCAGCAGCAGCACGGCGAGCGCTAAGGAGAACGTCGAAGAGAAAAGTGACTTCCTCGGATTGGATGACCTCCGAGTTCGGATCGCCGTACTGGGCAAGGTGCGCCACAGCTTTGACGATGAGCGCGTTGGCCATCATGTGGATCCGGCGTTTGGCTTCACTATTGAACAGGAACCGTCGGGGATTCCGCTGCAGGACACGTTCGATGATGCGATCCGATGCTGCTTTCGAGACGGCGCGCTCCAAGTGGGTCGGGAAGCGGAGGACGACGGCATAGCACTCTTTCACCTGAAAAAGGTTAAGTTTATATATAAAATTTATCGAAAACAGTGGGATAAGCACTTGCCTGGTTGAAGCTCCTCGGGTTTGGGGCGTAGACGACCATAGCGATCAGTTCGGCTGAAGAAAACTAAAATGAAGCCGCGGAGTGATAGCTGTTTACGAGAAGTTATGCAAATTTGAAAGACTACATCGATTGGACATCATTTGATAACAAACAGATAGGGAATGAGGGTTCATAGAGCAAGGCAGCGATGTCGAAAAGACGACAACAAAAACAGAGTCGCGGGATGTATTTCGAAATGTGCGGAAACCTCTCGAAGGTTCCGCCCGCTGGGGTATAAAAGGGCCTCTGGCTGCTTGTTTCACCCCAACTTGAAAGCCGTTTTAACCAACTTATTACTTCTTTGAAACCTCATAACCTAATTATGCTCCGCCAACTGGGTCGTCCCATCTCCAATGCTCGGACCGTCGCCGTTCGAGGCCTCCATCGCCACCCTCTGGCTCCGGCTTCTCACTTCTTCCCGAACGACGTTTGGCACCGAATGTCTCGCATGTCGCACGAGTTCGATCGCATCATCAACAACGCCTTCAAGGCTTCTCCCTTCCGTCCATTCGTCGAGAATCCCGAAAGCGCGATGCATCCATCCATCGTCGAGGACTTCCGCGTCCGTAACCCGATCATCGAGGAAGACGGCGTCAAAAAGTTCAAACTCAGCTTCGATGTTCGTCGATTCAAGCCGGAAGACGTGAAGATTGAGACCACCGCGGCCGATAAGATGCTCAAGATCGAAGCGAAGCACTTTGACGAGATGTCCAACTACCAGTACGCCAGGACCGTCTCACTTCCGGAAGGCGTCAACCCGTCCGAGATCAAGTGCACCTACCGTAGCGATGGCGTCCTTCTCGTCGAGGCTCCATACGTTGAGCCGCCTCCGAAGGAGCCTGTTGTCGACACGCCGATCGCCGTCAGCCACAAGTAAATCCAATCTAGGCAATCTGTAACACCCCATTATTTGTATTTTGTACATTTTTACTGAAAACTTTAAACTTGTAAACAATTTATAAATAAACAACGTTTAAATAAAGATGATGAGATGCTTCAGACGCGATTCAGATCAGGTAGCGAGAGGGTTTTTGAGCACCATGATGACGCTATCACCGCGCAAAAACATCTTCGGGATGAACCGGTCCTTCGCGACGGCGGTCTTCTTCTTGCCCTTGCCGGACTTCGGCAACTCTGTCCACATCTCTTTGACGTCCTCGAGGACCATATTGAAATGCCTGAAGAGATTTGGATATATAAAAACCAGCTTTAAAGATGAAAAATCGAAACCAACCTATCAAAAGCCTTAATCCGACACAACAGCTTCTTGTTGTTACGGCAGTTGATGAGGACCTGGGTGTTGTTCTTGACGGAATGGGTCAACAGAGACAACGGCCCAATGTTGAACTCTTCCTGTTCCTTGGCGTTGAGCTCCTCGGCTGACAGCTCGGAACGTGGTTTCGGGAGGCTGGAAAGGGGCTTATGTAGAACTTGATTAGCTTGTTGAGGAGAAGTACTTACCCAGACATATTCGGTAGACGATAAAAGATGGAAAACGGCTGGAAAAAGGTGGAAAGCTGCTTGGATAAAGACGCTTCAACGAGAGGAAAGCGAGAGAAAGCGCGCAACGAAATACGCACTTTTCGTGGTGGGAGTGATGCTCCGTTGCGCGGACAACCGTTTTCCCGCACTTACGCGAGAGCCACAGGGAATTCGAATTTGAACGGGATTGCTTCGTTTATTGTTTATCAATTTGCTGTCTTTATCTTGCGTGAGGCATCTGCTTGGGATGTTGAATGACTGGAGATGCTTTTGCTGGTGTTTTAGGCCTCTTGTTTCATGGTAAAGCGCGAGATAGTTGTATTGCCGTAGGCGGTGCGCGGGCGTTCCCTATGGCCAAACCACCCATTTGTCTATGAAAAACACCTCGTGCTTGCTTCTCGCGCCTTGAATATGGATTATCGATCAATCTGTTCCATTTCCAGCCATGCCGCGCCGCAGATCCAGACGTAGCCGAAGCTCGTCCTCATCGTCGTCAGAAGAATCCGCCCAAGGCCGCAATCCAGATGACACCAGCCATGACATCGCAGCTGCCTTGAAGCACATCTACAGAGATGTCTCCGGAGATGCCGTCGCTTCTGGGTGCACTCGACTTTGGAAGATTTATGTCAAGGTTGGTCAAATTTATATATTTTCAATTTGTAACTTGTCATTCCAGGACCGCGACGTCGACGCCCGCAGGAACGAGTTTGTCGCCGAAATCGCCCATCGCACCCGCTTATTCCTCGAAGGCGCCCAAGATATGAAGATGCAGTTGCAAGTTCTCCATTCCCTGGCCATGCTGATCAACAAGTGCGTCGCAGAAGGCGGCGACACTAACATCCTTGAGGAAGTGATTTCAGTCATCTATGACGTCAGTTTGAGCTTTATTTCATATTTCAAGCCTAACTTTATCTTTGTAGAAACGACAAACGAACAGCACCCAAGTGCGCAGCACCACAGTCCGCTTCACTGGACAACTTCTCAAATACTCCCTCAAAGACGTCGCGAATCTGGAGGAGAACGAATTCCCGTCGACTTTCGGCAAAGAAACCTTCACCAACATCTACCTAACTCTTGCCGATGCTGCTGATATCGATTGTGAAGTCACACGGAAGGTTGTCATCGGGGCATTGGAGACGTTGCAGGATAGCCCTGAACTCATGGAAGGCGTTTCAAATCCGTTATGGCACGCGAAACACTTGATCACTGTTGGCATGTTTGATCCATCTGAAATCGTTCGCATGGACGCTGTCAAAGTGCTTGACGTATCAACTCAAAAAGATGGCCGTTATCTGCTGGAAGTACTTTTAAGAGATACGTCGCCAGCGATTCGACAACTTGTTGCCACTGAAATTTCGCAGCGAGTCCCTCTGGGCGTGTTTTTGCTCGACGATGTACAGGTCGTCTTCAATGATAAGGGCCTTTTCCTTGGAGGTTTGTTCGACTTCTTTACAGCCTTTTGAGATCTCAAAGTCAAACTTCAGACCATGTCGTTCCCGAATATTTCGATCTCCTCCTCTCCTGGGCCAAAGACACCTATTGCTCATACCGTCGAGCCGATCCCGATGCCAACATCTCCGTCGAACATCTTTTTGAAGGCATTTACCGCTTCGTTTGCCTGATGTCTCACACGAAAGACATGCATCCCGTCGTCATGCGTATGTACCATCGAATGCGAACCAACTTTAAGCTCGATGAGTTGAAGTTCGTCCGAGCCTACGTCGATACCGCCTCGATTTCCATCAATTCAATGAACTTTGCCTCGTTTTTTGATACCGTTGTCCAACCCGCTGGCGACGAATCGATCATCAATTGCTTGATCAGCAAACTGCGATCTATTTTGATGTGGTATTCCATGGTCGAATACACGTGCTCCCATGCGGTCCCGGAGCCGATCCGTCTTGAAGCTAGGCTGTTATTGCTGCCAACGATGACCGAGTATGCCAAAGTTTTTGTCGGTGTTTGGACGCAACTTGGCGAATTGGTCCAGCATGTTCATGAAAATTTTGTACATCGAATGTTAAACACTATTGCGCAGTTTCTGGTCAAAACTTATGAGTTTTTGGAGAGCGAAGAAGTCGGAAAGTGAGTTTGAACGTGTTTCGTTAGGATTTGTTTGAAAAGTTTGGAATTATAGAGCTGAATGGGGAAAAGCCATCGCCACAGTACTCGCTGATACGTCCTTCCCTGCAAGTGTTGATACCATTGCTACCGTCGTTAAGAATTGGTTGATTCAGCAGTTGAATGCGTTGAGTGATCCTGATGTAGGTTTGATGTTTGAATTACCTTTTTCTTGAAGTTATGAAGTCTTTTTAGCACGCAACGAACATTGTCGCCGATTTCGTCCACGATCTGAACAAATCCGACTCCCAGCTGAACAGCACACAAGAAATGTTCCCCGTCGGCGACAACTACATGGACGAAACCCAGATGTCACAAACTCCCGTCACTCCGCAACAACGTACCGACGTCGATCCAGTGATGTACGCTCGAATCATTCGGATTCTGACGGCTGTCGTTGCTTCTGGTGTCTTCAAGAAGTCGAATCCCGTCTTGGAGGGTCTTGTTAGAGGCTTTGTAAGTTTCGTTCATCTACCATGCTTATTTTATTGCGCCTTTTCAGTTCACCCAAACCAATATCACCACCGGAGCCGGCGTGGACGAAGACATCTGTATCGCTCTAGCTTCTGGATTCCCGTTGCTCGAGACTGAAAGCTACCTCGAAGTTCAACGTCTCGTCTTTGAAGAAGGCCATCGCCACATATACCGTGTATGTCTGAGCATGTTGAGTGACAGCATCATGGTGCATGGCCTCAAGAAGACGAACGAGCTCTACTTCGCTGGTGTAGACCCGACGAAACCACTGAAAGAAGGCACTTTTGATCCAAAGGGCAATGTTGAAAACTTGTTCCTCTCCTTTTTGGATGATTATGATAAGTCATTCGTGAATCTGGGCTGTCGCTGTCTCCTTCAATTCATCATGTTTGACTACGTCGGCGATTTCAAAGAATCCATTACTGAGCTACTTCTTCGGACGTTCATGCCAAACACCGATGTACGGGTCGCTCTTCTGCTTCGTCAGTTTTGGATCAACTTTTGTTCGGTAAGCCGTGAACATCAGTGCCGGTTAGCCCACGCATACGTGGTTGGAATGAAGAAGCTGGCTGTCTGCGACTTGAATTCACCCATCGCCAAGGTCGACAAAGATGAGCTGACTGAGTTTGTCCTCGATGTTACGGCATATGGCTGTCTAAAGCCAAATGCCATCGACAGAGACTTTGGCACGGCTCACATCTATCTGGCTGACAAGCTGTTTGGAATCATATTGAAAGGCGGTGATGATATGATTGTTTCTGATGTCATCGTGAATGCGTTGAATCATTGCGAAATCTCAGAAGCCGTAGAACACGGACGTTTGAAGCTTCTGCAAAAGGCCGCTGTCAAAGCTGGACAAGTAAGTCATTCGTTTTTGGAAGAAACAAAATAAGTTTTATCCTTGCAGGACGCTGAATCCGTCAAAAACACCTTCGAAACTTTGGAAAAACGCTATAGAAACGTCCTCAAACACCTCCGGTCGAACCACATTCCCTCAACTGTGATGCCAATTGTTCCCCTGGCTCAATTGGACAAGGAGCTTCGATCGGTTCTGTCACGAGTGACGTCCCACAACGAACGGAAGTACTCCCAACCATGGCTTGAAATCAGTGATGCCGGTCACCCACAATTGGTTACATCCCGAAACGCCGTCGAGGACGGTGACATGGTTCATCTGGAGTCTGCGTCGCCGCATGGAACACCCCAACCGGCTTCTACCACATCATCGAATTCGAAAAAGAACGCTCCTCCCAAGATGAAGATGTGGAATGAACGCAACGTCACCTACGACCAGTTGATGGCAAAGTATTCGCGAATCAAGAAGATTGTGTCGCCCGAGCAGCCCCCGCCGACTATCACTCGCCCTCGTCGCGTTGCCAGCAGGAACAATAGCGTGACACCGGCGTCGCCGGCTCGTGCTTCCACTTCCGGATCATCCGTCAACACTCGCTCTGTCCCGGGAACTCCTATAAGCCGACGCCGACTGAAGCCGATTACGGAACACTCCGAAGTCGAAACCATTCCCGAAGAATAGCATATCTGATGCTTTCTTCATTTTAAGTACGTGTATAATTGCACATATCTCACCTGTTATCTAACCAGCTTTTTATGTCGTTTTTACTTTATCTGTTTTGTGTAAAACGTGTGATACTCGAGTGTATCCGTAAACACCCCACTCTACTTGTATAAAATTTGAATCTCAGATTGTCGCTGAAACAGCAACACGTAAATTACAAGATTTCTTTATTATATAGCAAACAGACTTATCAGATACAAAACAAACACAGTACAAACAAAGAGATACAAAAACAACAGGACCTGGATAGGTAACAAGCTACAAAATGCAATAACAAAAAATGAGGAGAGACATCAGCTAGGCAAGATGGAAACTTCTTGGGAGTAGATGAAAACGAAGCGAGTGGGATTTACTGCCAACCGCCTCCGCCGCCACGACCACCTCCGTAGCCGCCACCACCGCGGCCTCCGCCATAGCCACCACCACGGTTGCCTCCATATCCGCCACCGTCGTTGCCGCCATAACCGCCGCCGCCGTAGCCACCACCACGGCCGCCACCGCCTTCTTGACCACCATAGCCACCTCCGCGACCGCCGCCGTAACCGCCACCGCCTTCATGACCGCCACCGTAGCCGCCTCCACGACCACCGCCATCATTACCGCCGTAGCCGCCACCACGACCGCCGCCATAGCCACCGCGATCTCCGCCGCCTCCGTAGCCACCACCTCGGCCGCCACCGAAACCGCCGCCGCCTTCTTGACCGCCACCGTAGCCGCCTCCACGACCGCCGCCGAAACCGCCTCCACGGCCACCGCGATCGCCGCCGTAGCCGCCACCACGACCGCCGCCGAAACCGCCACCGCCGCCATAGCCACCACCACGGCCACCGCCACCGGATTTGCTGAGGTTGAAGCCAGTGTCGATCTGAAAGAAAAATTGACATGAAAAGGAAACAAACAAACACATCAGGCATCAAACTTACTTGAGCAACAACAGGGCCAACGACACCCGGAATTGGCTTATCATCGAATTCGGCCCACGGATCTTCGTCGACAAGGATGGTTTCAACAGCTTGTCTGCTCTTTTTGCCACTGCCCTTGGAATGGGAACGGCTGTGATTGGAGTGCTTCGTCGAGAGGGGAGATGCACCAGCATCACGGGGCGGACCATTCTGGAAGGGCGGGACTTCTTGTTGAACTTGTTCTGGGTTTTCATAAGCGGTCGGAGCCGTCATAGGAGCAGGAACAGGCGCCACCGGAGGAGGGACAGGCGCCGCTGGAGTAGGGACAGGAACTGGAGCAGTCGTCACCGGAGCAACATAAGCGGGCGCCGGAGGGTGGACTGAAGGAGCGGTAGGAGCAGCAATAGGACCAGTAGAGGTAACGAAACGGCGCTTCGGTACCATCGCAGGGGCCGCAGCTGGGGTAGGAAGAATGGCCACAGGAGCAGCGGCAGGCGTCGGAACAGGAGCTTGTTGTTGAACCGGGGCAACTGGTTCCGGCTTGAGGACAAGTTGGTCAGCAGCTTCGGTATCGCTGATTTGCTGAAAAACAAATGCGTTGATCTTTGTTTGTCAAGATGACGTAATCAACTTACCAGATTGCCGAAATCAGAAGCATTCTGACGGTAATTGACAATCTCGTCACGGGAGAACACATTTCTGGCAGCAGTGGCATCACCACCGGCAGCAGGAGGAGCCGGAGCGCTCACCGGAGGAGGTACAGCCGCAGCAGCAGCAGCAGCGGCGGCAGCAGCAGCACCACTACGTATGGCGTTCAAACTAGCTTCAGCGTAAGCGCGAGCGCGAAGAGCAGCGGCGGTAGGCTCGGAAGCAGAAGCAACGAGGAAGTCGACTTGTTGCTCGAAAAAGATGGAATCAACCGAGAGATCCCGCGGGAAAGTGCCGGTGAGGGCCTTGACACGGTAGTTGTTCTCTTCGACCAACGACTTGAACTGATTGACTTCACTCTCCGTGGTCAGAATCGTCACAGCGACACCGGATCCTCCGTAACGTTGGCTACGGTCAACACGGTGGAAGTAGTGATTGGCATTGAATGGAATTCCAACGTTGACGACGACGTTGACCTTCGAGGCTTCAATGTGATACGCATGCTGAAAAGATCGAATTAAGTGAGAATTGAGAGAGACATGCAATGACTAACCTCATCGGTGGCAACCAAGATACAGAGCTCATGTTTCTGGAGGCGCTGAGCAACTAGAGGACGATGTTCCTGCAGCATACCGGTGGGGAAAGCTTCGGCGCGGTGAGCAGAGGACTTCAGTTTGTTCGCGATAAGTTGGCACCTGAAAGATACAGACATAAAACGGACAAAAATCAAGTCAAGTTGAACTTACTGGCCGGGGTCATTCGTGAAGACAATAGCCTGGTTGTAGGAGATGTCACGGATCAAGTCATGAACGACGGTAATAGGATCGCTACCAATCGAGACGACAGCATACTGATGAACTGCGCCAAAATGGGCCTCGTCAGAAGCCAGCTGGAACAGGGTCGGAGACTGCATCATATCGCCAAGGCTTTGAATGAGCTCCTTGGGAAGGGTGGTGCTGAACGCGACAACCTGGGTCTGGAGGGTGAGCGCTTTGTAGATGATCCTAAAAGACGCGAGAAACTGTAAAAACCAAACCGAAACAGTCAAAAAAGGACTTACTCAATATCCTGAGGCAAAGTGGAAAGGATATCAGCCTCATCGAGCAACAACAACGTCGATTTACCAAGCTTAACGTGGCCCTCATGGACAAGCGACGCGATGCACGCAGGGACACCAATCAAAACGTCGACACCGGCATGAATATCCTTCAAAACGTTATCGAAGTTTGTTCCATCGACAGGAATGACACGAGTCCCATCCAAAGTGACACGGGAGATGACGGAACTGATGTGGTGAACAGCCTGAGGAGTTGCAGCCAGGAAGACAACGGTGGGACGGCCGGTCGAAGTGACTTTGCTCAAACTGTGGGCAGCCAATACAGCAAAAAGTGCATTTTTACCGGAGTCGGATTTGGCTTGGATAAGGAGATCTGAACATCGAATTTTTATATATAAAAAGTCAATTTAAAAGGCAGAAAGTAGACTTACCAGCGCCAGTCAACGCAATCGGCAATCCACCGGCGATAATGGGCGTCGGATGGGTGTAGCCAATGTTCTGGATACGACGGATAATCTTCGGGTCGATCGGAAGCTTGTCATACGTTTTCGATGTCAGCGCCGTAAAGACGCGAGAATCGGAAAACGTCAGCGTGTTGCTGAACTCGACCATGGTGGTTTAGTGCCTGAAAGATGGTAATAATCAGTCTGTTATATTACGGAACAGGAGGTTCGCGAGTACAAAACACCGGAAACTCGCGGCGAAAGCAAAATTCGTGAGAAAACTCGATTTCTTGCGGGCGCGAGAACACGGGCCAAATCAGAACGACTAGCGCAACCACAGGTTCAAGTTCGGCGTAGAAGCCACCAAAAGCTAACCAGTGATGGTAGAAATCAAAGAGAGAAGGAATAAACATCAAAAATGGGAAGAAAAACGCAGGAAAACGACTTTTAGTCATCGAATTTAGGGAAAGAAAGTCGTTTGACTCGAAGCTCTCCCGCATTGCGCGCGCGCCAGGCAGCTACAGTAATGCAGGCTTATATTGCGGTTTGCATTCAATAAAAAGGCATAAAACAAAGGGATTTCACCAATGTTTTCGTTGAAAGCATTAACCAATTGGGATCCGGATCGCAAGAGTAAAAAAGAAGCACGAAATCGGGGCAAACAGCAAAAATATATCTCGCTACGCAGCGAATGATGACAAAAGTCAGCTTTTAGCCTGGGAACCGTCAATTGACGAAAATGGTAGTACATTATGAACGAAAATCGAGTTTATCTGACTTTCACTCCGTTAACAGACATGAAAGAGACCGGTAGGGAAAATGATGACAATGCCATCGGCAGGGGGGGGGAAGGATGACTCCGACTGGTCCGAAGCATAATGCGCCAAAATTGCATAAATGCATATCCAAAGTTAAAAAGATTAGCATTTACGGAAATTAAGGGATTTCAAAGAAAACTGTCCGAAAGTCTGCGTTTCGCGTTCGAAGTTCTCGAATTTTCGATCCCAAACCGCGAGCCGCGAAACGAGCGAAAAAGTGAACTCTGGCGTTGTGTGACGAACAGCGACTTTTGAAAGTTTGCAATTTTTCGCGATTGTTTTTCGATGTCGACTTTCAATTCCAATTTCGTGCTTTTCCTCGTTCTTGAATCCGTACTTCTGCCATCTGATTCCATTTGTATAACGTGTCAACCATTTCCAGGGTATATTGAACCAGTTTCGAATGTAAAAGCAGTCATTATGTCGGTACCAGGCATGTCATTGGTGAGTCGGTTTTTTATATATATTTTTTCTTTCAATCTCGATTGTAACTCTTCCCATCCCTTCCAGACGGTAAATACGACCACCCGACTCTTCCAATCAGCCATCTCCGCCGGCACCGTTGTCCGTGGCTTCCATGACAACTCCCAAGTTCCGCGAATAGCCGATGATCGGATGAAGCGCATGTTCAAGCCGACTGACACCGGTTATTACTATCGTTACCATCGGAACGGCGTCGATCCTCTTCCCCGTCTTCCCGATTGCAAGACTCCCGTCGCGAAGCCAGCGTACAAGGTTCGCAAGCCCTGGGCCCCGGAACAAGCCTACTTCGGTGCTAATGACTACATTGATCTGCTCGGCAATGGGAAAGTTCATCCCGCTCAACTGCAATACCATGTTCCATCCTGGCTCCGAGGTTTCCCTGGTCAACACCGCGCTAACGAGCTCATCAAGTTGATCCATTATCGAAATCTGTACAAGAGCAAATTGCAAGCGAATGCGCCCCATCAGTGGCATCAACTTTGCAAGCGGATTAAGTACTTATCGCAGTACCACAACTACCGGAAGCAGGATGAAATGCATGAAGAACGTGACCTCGGACTGTGGGACCAAGAACCGGATTACTTTTACAAGGACAAGAGTAGGCGCAGTTACAAGGATTTGGTTTAGATCGTTGGACGAATAGTAGTTTTATTGTTTATTGATGATTTTTAAGCTCAATTATAAAAAAGTTGTTACATGATAATGCATACTTTCGTTTTCATCTTTGGATCTTTTCGGATCTGGTCACACGGACAGGGCGGGTTGTACATTTCAGAATCGGAATCGCTGTCGTCAATGGCCTTCCGGGCGCTGCCTTCGCGCAGGACAGATGGAAGTTTGTAGGTTTGAAGGGTCACTTGGGAGTTGGACCGAGGTTTGGGGGTGCCTTCGGCTTCGAGGGGTGGGGTAGTCGTGTCGATGTTGTTGTTTGTCTATAATGAAAAGGTTGGAAAGTCAGTTTTAGGGTGATTGGCCCACCTCGATGACTCGAACTGTATCCATACTTCCAGTGTCTTCATCGTCCGCAACGACATCCTCGCTTTCATTGTCACCTGAAAAGGCTGGAGCACGAGTAGCTGGTTCATCGGTTTCGCTGTCTTCGGCATTGCCGCGCTGTTCTTCGACAGCGGTGTCAATTTCGAATCCGTCGATTGCCATGGTCGAAGATGGGCTGTTTTTTTGCTTTTCTAAAGAAAACAAACTCTTTTAAACCGAAAAAGGCCAAAAACATACCTCCCGACTTTACTGATTGAACCGACGAAGCATCCTCATTAGAATCCGACTCTCTGTGATGCTCCGGAATGACATTCTCCTTCTCCATTGCCACCTTTGGATCCTTCAATTCACCAGATTTTACCGTAGTCGTCGACGCCGACCTTCCTTTGCTTTTGCTTTTCCGTGACCGATGCCGCAGCGTAATCGTACCAATGGCGGCCTTCTGCTTTTCGAGTTCGGCGTCTTGTTCGTCGAGGGATCTGAAAAACGGTTTTCAAACTTCATAAAACACGGAATTACAGTCTACAGTCTCCAGCCATCTAAAACCAAAATGACACCATCTCCCTCCTTATATAAGCGTTCTAAATTAAGGTTCCACATCATTTTAAGCTAACCAATGACGTTGGTTTGACGAATCCCGCCCAGGATGTCTAAGAAGTTCAAAAAGTGTTCCTCGTCTAAATTTAAACACAATTTCCGTCATCTTACCCATCATCCGTGCGCCGAAAGCGATAAAGCTTTGCGGCTTGAATCGAAAGTGCGAAAATGGCTGGTTATTTTGGAGCGCAGCCCGTGGACGTATGCACAACGTCCGCTTCTAGCCGGGGAGACTGAGGATTCCTACGATTGCGAAGAGCTCTATATTATGACGGCTTTTGGCCGATTTCCGGTGAAGGTGAAATTGAACATCGAAATCTGAACTTTGTCCAGTTTTGCGAAGCTCACAAACATTACAAAAAGCATATTAGCCAAGAAATTCAAAGCCAGCTAAGCCCCACTACCGGAAATTGTGACTTTTCACAAGCGCAGATAACAGATATGAAAAAAGGTTGAATTCTGTTTCTACTAGACTGCCAGCATGCCGAGAATGGCTCGAAAACAGTTTTTATTGACGTGGAGGTCACGTGAAGCTGACACAGATGTCTTCATCCATGTCTTTCGGCATTTGCGACTGACTTGGAGTCATTTCAAAGACCGATTGACTTGCTTAATCCCTTCATTTTTGCTTGACAGATGCCGTCGTCGCGTGCATGAAAGTAATTTAGTCGCTATTTTGTCGAAATTAATGCCGTCGAAGTGAAATATTGCGAGCATTTTGCTGTTTATGATAACTGAAAGGAAAATTCAATGGCATACAATGTCTTTATTCAAACAAAAAACGATGCCTTGAGTGTTATAAATGAGTAATTGTATCACAAACATCTAGAATGAGTTGGAAGTTTGACTCAAAACGCCTTTGAAACTGCAAGTCAACTGTCATTAACCATTCTTAAACAAGTTTTATCAAACCAAAAACGTGAGAAAGCAACTTTCCCAGGAAGCAAATGCCAGTCAAAGGTGATTAGTCGGTCCATGTCTTTACGTGTCTACTGTCTACTGCACAGTTCCATCCAAAAAGGTCAGATGTGACTGTTTCGTTGATTGACTCGCTTGCCTTTGACCCTTGGTATTTGTTGCTTGACCAAGCGTGGCAGAAATAGCGATTTGAAATTGGAATTTTGTTGTTTTTTTTTCATTTTAGTACTTTATACTGTCGAATAAAAACTTACAGTATCTTTATTTTGGCATGAAAACTTTCAATGTGCATACAAATAGTAACTATAAACAATCTGAAAATCCATTATTTTGCGATTGTACAGTAGCATGCCCTGCGTACACTTCACACCCAGGTGAAAACTGCATATTGGCATAACGATAGCCACATTTTCTTCGTTTTTTTTGCGCATCCCTCGCTCCATCTTTCCTGTATGGCTGTTTCCTACCCAACCATGGCTCTTACAGATTTAGCGGGATACCCATTATCGTGCCCAAATGCAACATCTTGAACAATTGAAGAAGGCACCAACAATCAGACTCCAAAGCCCTATACTTGGAGCCGCTGCCGATCGCGCCCGCAGGGCTACCCGACACAGTGTCTGGGACGACAAAAAGCCTGTTGACTTTGGCGTTGGTCTATCCAAACAGTCACTCAAATTGTTTGGCTTGCATTGTATCGCGCAGTATTTCTGTGCCATCGCGCCCGCAGGGCATCAATCGGCGGGATACACATGCCTTGCGAGGTCAACAGATCAGTTAAAAGATCAGTTTCCGAACAACGATTGGCAGCGGCGGCAAAGCTATTAATTGTATTTGTGACATTGGCAATGGCGATATGGCTTCGGGCAATTGGCGGGTTGTTGCTTCGCGACAGACGACGGCTATTTGACCTGGCCGCAGGGACACTGTACTGGATAGTTTTCGGCACACATAGCTTATCTTGGCCGTGGCTGGCACCGCCGAGAACTGTCGGCCATTCGCGCAGAAGAGGTGGCACCCGGCTGTAAACAAAAATTGTGGCCTCGGGTTTTGCATTCGAAAAAAAAGAGCGAGACCGTTTTGTGCCGTGTCGGGCAGTCGTCTGTACTCGCCGTTAGCAGCCCTATTCGACGGTTGCGCAGGCTGCATGCAACTGCAATAACATATGCCATTTCGGGTTTCGATTTCGATTCATTCATTGCTTTCGTTTTCAATGTTGTCCTAAACGGTCAAAACAGCTGCCGTTCCTCTTTGAAATCCTTTATGGGTACTCGAAACCCTCGAAACATGTTTAACCATGCTTTGATCTAATATGGCCAACTTACCGAAACCTAAACAAACTTCCACACTTCAAGTTACCCCTTAAAAAGTGCCGCCATGGTCGAGTATGTCCGCCTCGCCGGGGTTGCCTTTAGTTTTTTCAAAGTAAACTACAACGGCAACCCCCTTTCGGCCCCAAAATGCCAACCAATTGTGTTCGACTGGTTGGGTGTCGGTATTCTCGGTGAATTGCCAATATCGCCCTCCTGAATCACCAACGTGGTCGTCGGCCTCGGTCAGGTCAGGCATCGCGTGACTCAATGTTGTTGCCTTCTGCAGTCACGGTTGTCCCATTCAAACTGATGCCTCCGGAGACAGTCTGGTCGGGTTCACAGATTGTTCCAACTTGCAACTGGCATGCATTACGTATTTCTATTTTGGGGTACTTTTCAGGAACATAAAAAAGATACATTTGGGCTCTTCAAATGACCGTAGATTCCTATAGTATCAATTTTTTACGTTTTTTTGTCGGGCCCCATTCAAACCTCTGCGGCTCTATTGATAAGCCGTTCTTGTCCCCAGAGCATTCGGGGGTTCTGTTTGTGTTTGATTATCTGTGTTATTTTTGATAACCTCCTTAAGCAAACACCGACTTGGGGACCTGACTGACCAGCTGCCTTCTGGTCGTGTTCGCCCCTGTTTAAAAAGATTACCAGGGCAACGTTCGGAGTCTATGTACAACTGACTGCATGCTAATAGTACTCTTTTTGGCAGCATCGGAAGCTTCCCAAGCCATAAACGCTTATTTATAACCTGTGTCTATCCCAAATACGGTAGCCGATTAGCATCTGCGCGCTGCGATTTTCCATCATGATGGACCTCATCTCAAGCATCTTTCATCGGAGCTTATACTAATACCTACAGGACCCACCATTATTCAAAAAATGCGCAAAGTTATGACAGCAAAGATGGACCTTCGTCTTCGAAAGGGCCGCTCTTCGCCGTCCTGGTGAACCATCAACATTGATTGTTCTTCCTTTCGAAGAGTGCCTTTGCGCAGACTGAGAAGAAGGGAATTTCCCAGGGCTATAGTTAGTATTGATCGTGGGACCATTAGCTTTTTCAAAAATTTTTTGGGTAATTTTGAAAAAAATCCAAAGGGGGGACCAAAGGAAGTTTTTTCCGGCAAAATTCTGATTTGAAAATTTCGCCCCAATGGTCCCCCCTTACCTGTTTTTGGCAATGTCCGGAAACAAAATTTTCAAATTTCCCTCAGTTAACCCATAAAAATTATAATTTAAATGACCTAACAGTTTATTTGGTTTAAATGACCCTTTGACATTCACCTTGCCCTCGTCCTCCTCGTTTTCGACTCATTTACGAGCAAATTATACGACACGATCACCCTTTTTACCCATAGGAGGGCTTCAGAAGACGTGCTGGCGCCGGAACCAGTGCCTGGCACGATGGTGCAAGACGTCGGAAATGATGATGATCGCTGCCATGTGTTGTCTGTCTGTCGTCAAACTGGGGGTGGAAGAGTGCACGTTCAAAGAAGCAAGATGACCTTTTATAGTTTTGAATTGACCTCCCAATGAGGTTTTTTGGTGGAATTTTGAGAAATTTGAAGTTTAAGCTTCAAAAGATTGGGCAAAATGGTCTTAGAACGGTCCTGGAGTTGGAATTCTCGTTGTTTTTACTTGATTTGACATAATTTTTCAACGAATTACGAATCTTTTCGACTAATTTTATTGCTAGAACCCTCCAGATCGATCCCAATGCCATTCTTTTCTTATTTAAAGAAAGAAAAAAAAACACAGAAGGTCACTAGGTACTTTGTTTTCACTCCGTCTGATGGTCATTTTCGCCTTCGATCGTGCTGGAGCAGTGGTCAGTTGCGTTCCGACGTTGCAGAACAGGCGCGGCAGACCTGTCATCCCACAAAAAGTGGTCGTTACTTGCGCAATAGTTGGTGGACTTCTTTGATTGCCGCTGGCGATGGGGCTCTGTTCTTCGTGCCTGCGGCTTAACGGTCAACGGAATTTTCGAATTTTTTAAGACAAGGCCCTCCTTGCGAACAGAATGGACAGACACAGACGTTTTGAAAGAGAGATCCCAATTGCAGGTTGTCGATGTCAGGTTTGATGACCTGAGGGCGTTCATGAGTTTGTGGATAGTGTCGGATTTGGGCTATCGTGAAAGTAGTTTTAGAAGGTTTGGGAACGCTTTTTGGGGGTTTGGGCTTACTTTTATTGAGCCAATTGTTATCGTAGACACTTTGCACTCAACACTTAGGCGGACATGCTTCCCTGCGGAAGTTTCACACCTCGCCGAAACTTCTAAAGGCATCTTACCATTAACTTATGGCCCTCCATGGCCAGGGCGGGCCTAAGTAGTTATGCGCAAGCTTGAATATGGATCATCCGTCATTCTTGTCTAGACATCTAGCTCCAGTCATTGTGTCCCATGAGCACTCAAATCGCACCCAAGTTTCAGGTTTTGAATGACCACTTGGCATAATCCCATCCAATCCGCTTGTTTAAGGTTATCTAATCCACCATGTCGATGTTCATGATCGTAAATTGTATGCTTTTCAGGTTTACTTGACGCCATTCAAGTTGTTTGTTCAGATTGCGTCGCCAATCTTCGAGGTCAAATAATAATATCCATCCACTTCACCCTTATTGACAAACGATTAACTAAGCCTATTTTTACTTATTTCAAAAAAAGTTACTAACATTAAACCCCGTCAAAATATGACTCGCATGCCCTATTTCTGCCCCTCTTTCAAGCCTGCCATGACGACCTTCACTTCACGATGCGGCTTGCCTCAGCCATCAGATAAGGCTGAGACGCCGACACCGACTACCATAAGGCCTTGAAGCCTCGGCGCCAACCACTTTGAATATGCGGTCACCGATACAGGCACGCTATTACACCTATCTGGCCTGTTTTTATCCTCACTCCATTCCATTTACACCGGATCAGCAGACTTGTTTTTATCCTCAACCCATCCATCTATCCTTACAGTCGTAACAATACAATACTGCGCAACTCCTTCTGTTCATCTTTCATTCAAAAACGGTAGTCCGCGGCATTTGAAAGGATGCCAGAAGGGCCCGATCCCGGTTTTATGGCACCCGACTCCGGTTACGGCCTTCCGTTTTTGCAGGAAACCGTTTTTTTCAAACTAAACCGCTAATGTAAGGTCAAACAGCCAAAATGATGCGCAGGTGCATCATCACTTTGCCTTCTTATCGCCCTCCATCTTCTTCTATGTAAACCCCACCGACGTTTAGACTCATTTTGTCATGACTCCAACAAGGCTTCCGTGTTTGTGGTATCTGAAAACATCATCAAGCCGTCGATCATGACAGCCGAGTACAAGGCCGCCATACCGAGAAGTGTGCTCCGTCGCCGTCACCGGGTGCCACGGCACGGAGGTCATGTAAACTTTATTTGAAAAACCAACTACCTGTCGTCATAATTACTTCAAAGGAGCATCCTTCAATGGCACACTTACAGTTTCCGGCGTTGCCTTCCAAGTTGCGATTGTTCTTTTCGCCTTTTCGTCCAAACCAAACCCGTGTAAACCGACAAGAAACCCCGCTGCTTCGCCAAATGATATATCTATCCCTTTTTGCAACATTAGCTGGTGTCCCCGTTGCGTAATTTAGTGATCCGCGTCTGTCGTAAGGCCCCCGAGGCACGGACATCCGCGCAAAGACAGCTGTTTCCCTTGCTTTTCAGCTTCAGCGTCTACTACAGCTTTCATCCGTCCTCAAGGCCATGAATGGCACATTTCTAATTTTTTATGCTTCTGTGGTTTTTGGGCAGCTTTCTCCCTTTCAAAAAAACAGCCAGAAACCAGTTTCCGTAGCCCTGAGAACCGATGGGACGACGACGGTGGTTTTCAAACCTGTCTAATTTCAGGGAAGATGTGCCGTCGGATTGAAAGGTGATTGGATACTGGCTTTTTGAGGTTTGCAAAGTACCTAAATCGCGGACGGTAAAGGTAAATCCAGATTTGAAGTTGGAGCGGCAAAGGTTTCTTTGTTTGAAGTTCCATTTTGAATGAGTTTCCGACTCTGTTTACATACATCTTGACCAAAACTAGCGTGTCTACAGTCACTCTCGACCCCAAATCAATGCCCTTTCCATTGTTCAACTCTAAAACCATCCATAAACCTTATTATTAACCATATTTCCCAATAACCATCATCTTAAGTACACTTCAGGATGCCCTCTCCCAGTTCCCATATCCTCGCCGAGCCTGTCTAGCTTGCTTGTCTGCCCGAAAACTGGATTTCAAATCTCCCAGGTGAGCATACATGGACGGCACGGTTCCCTTCTTCCCAAAATGTCAGTCAGGTCGGCAATAAAACAAGACTCATTTCCGACGCCTTTTCCGACTTTCCCTTTCGGCGTTCCGTTTTCACTTTCCTTAAGATTCCCATGAGGCTTCAGACCATCGTCGGGCGCAACCTTAAATCCTGGGATTACAACCTGCGCAATGTGAGAATGCACAGACTGTGTCCAGCCATGTTCATGTCCACACTCTGACGGTATCCATTGAAGGTGTTAATTGAAGGGGTACTTCACACTTTTGTGTTGGAGCTTTGGGGTTGTGGCCGAGATAGCTACTGTATTGTACCTTGACTGTTTGTTTACGGCCTTGGCATTAGTTCTTTCCTTGCTGTTTCTTGTGTACAGCCCCTTTCCAAGGATAACAGTGAAGTGCTTCCATAGAAGACAATTGCAATTGTAAGTGTCCTTTCTTATCACTAGCCTTCGAGAGCTGAATTGAACTGATCTATGACATCTAAATCTATCATTTTTCAACTTTCAGAATCCAAATACCTCATTTCCAAACCACCATTCCGCCCTTTCATGCACATTACTACTGTTTCTGCTCGACCCCTTTGCCCTAACCTTGCCTAGTCGCTAGCCGGTTGTATAATCGACGCTTGACCTCGAGATCCCGAGGCTGCGCAGAACGGCCGGCCCGCCAAGGCGGGTTGACCTAGTCGGTTGCGATCATTGCAAGCCGCCCGACAACCCGAGGAGGTACTTTGAATGAAGCCAGCATCACCCAGTCGGCTTGCGCAATCGGCGTCCGTAGACTTGGCCCCGTCAGCTGGCGCGGTCAGGGGTGGCTAATGGGCTGTACTGTCAGGTCGGTCTGTCGAACGCCATCGGCATAAGGCCAAGACGCTGTGCCATCGTCATTCCGATGGTTTAGAATTACTTCCCCGCAGTCGAAATGCCTCGACTGGACAGGGCAGAGATCCAGCTGTGAAGCGTATGATGGCTAAGGGGTTTTGGACGATAATGAAGAGTGGGCTTAAGTTTATGCAATTGGTGTTGCCTTCCGTATGCTTATGCAACTACTGAGAATCGAATGCTGTCAGTCAATTAAGAATGGCGTAACATAAGCAAAGTAGCATCGATACGCATCTACATTGGCGTTGATCAAATCTAAATATCAATACCCCGATGCGATGGAGCTCTTTGTGGCTCGCATTCACAGAAGGCGTTTAACCTTTTTGACCACTTCGCCGTCCCAGCCCTCCAAAACCACATCCGTTGACAGCCATCACCCCTCAAACACGAATTATACATTCAAATCTCCTGCGCCGACCGGCTGCCACTTCGCCATTCGACATGCCAATGCTCCATGCACACGCTGCGCAGAATGCCCACGCATGACTAATGGACCTGATGCCATGCCGCTGTCTTGACATAACCACAGCCGGAAAAAATGGGTTATGGCCTCAGTAATAATTACGTAGACACCCCACATGTCGGCATTCAGGCATTCAAACGCATCCTCATCCGTCGGCAGTCCGAAGCTGCCGATTAGTTCAAACAAAAGCTGCGAAGGAGGACTGTAAAAGGAGATTTCATAGGGCTCCGCACTTCGCTCGGCATGTAAGTTCCTTTTTTCTTCCTATTTGAATAAATGCCACCATGAGTCGGTCTTCCGTCGTCCTCGACAATCATCATCCGAATACAATAGGCCCTCCGACACGCGCAGAAAACGCCTGTCTATTGTCCTGTTACTTACTTTCGAAGTCACCCCCGATGGCATGGATGCCATTCCGACGGTCAGGCAATTGTTCTTTTTTGAAAATTGCGTGTCCGCATCGGCGATGGCAGGCGGGGCCCGATACTCGAATGTTTGCCGAGGTCGTGACCCGGGTGTTCTCGACGTTGAAGTGGCCGCGAACCAGCCGTAAGAGAGGGCCCAGCGACGGCATCGGTCGTGTTCCATTTGCATAACCGCTTCGAGCCCGAGCCTTTCGTCTACTTGTATTCAGCGTTCAGCATTCACCGGCCCAGCACGATGGAAGGAAGGAAGGCAACTAACTGCATGATGGCTATCCTATGTATGACCATCGGATCGCAGAATGGCACAGAACAAACGCTGTCACCGGATATGACTAGTCTGCCGTCGCCGCCACCGCCGACTACTACCATTACAGCAGCCGTCCCTGTGCCGTACCCGATCATTCAACATTGGCATTTTGGGGTCGCCGTCGGCCGGCGGCTACTGTCCGAAGAGTCGTGAACAGGTTGCTCTACGGGGCCTTTGTGGCCAAAAAGGACTGCCTATACGTCTGTTTAACCTTGAACTTTCTAACACTACTTTTCTTGATAGTAGGCCTTTCATTTCAGCTTTTGATCTTTTTAGCTCGTAAGCCCCACCCCCTTTTACGTGATTAAGATGGACTAGTGCGAGCGTGGAGTGTGATAACTTTCTAAATCTCGATCTTTTAGCCTTGGGCCTTATCACCGCGCGCGCCGCAGCCATTTTTCGCCTTTACACTTCGCCACTAACTTCTAAAATAAGGTAAGTATTTTAAAAGTTTTTAATTTATTTGCAGTTTTAACGCTTTTATCGTTGGAACCAGTAACGCTGAGAATTTTTACGTCAAAATTTTATCACTAAGTTTGCGAAAACTACCATTTTTTGCATTTTGAAAATTCAACTTCTTGCCAAAATCCAGCCAAACCAGTCGCTTTTTCGTAACCCAATCCAAGCTATCTCTTTTCACAACGACGGCGATGGCTCTATTCATCCCCATTTTCTATAGATGAGGATACATAGTGAAAGCCGTCTTCGCCCATTACATTTTGTTTTTTGAATGTGAATGCGATTGCGTCGATTGCGCAATGCCGCGAGGTCCCAGGTTGCAGCTGTGACCCCAAACCTAAAGCCGGGGACAAGGGCACAATGGGTACAAGCCGGGGACCCACCACCCACCGGCTCGGATCATCCGATAGGGTCTGTTTTAGGTTGAAGCCTGGTAGCTAGTGACAAAATCTCAAATCTTGGAAAAGCGTATGTAATGTGTACATCATTTCCGGTTATCAATGCAGATAATCAGCCAAAAACAGTGGGAGATTGATCGAGGCTTGTTCGGTCGTGGTCGGACGTGGGGGTTTCAACCCCGATCGATCAAATCAACGCTAACCGCCATCAAGATTAGCGTTTCGGAGGGACGCCACTTAACTCCAGTCGTGCCCGCAGAGCTTATTCGGCGGGCCTGTCATGTCGCAATGAGTTGCGGCAGGCGATTTGGGGCCTTGATGGGTGAAGTTTTCGGTTAGCTCATGAAATCCGCTTTCAAATGGGTGTTTCCGCTTTTTGCGCTATTTGAAGTACAGTATCACACCAATTGTAGCCATCCTGTGCGAGTATGACCTTTCAAAAACAAGCTTTGAAACGGCTATCACACAGCTTTGCGCAGTCTGGCGAAAGGTGTGAAACTCGGAGGCGATCTCGCGCGGCGCGATCGAGACCTCATCGATTTCGCGCACAGCTTGAAAGGGGATTGCATTTCACCCTCTTTTTGGGCCAATGTCACGTTCTGGCTGTCGATAGCCCTTCCAAAATTGCGTTTTTCCTTACTTTTTCTGCGTCAAACCTGCCAAAACCATCCATTATCAGCCATCTTTACTCCCCCTAATGACCCTTTTTACAAGCTGCAATCGCAATTAGGACCTGTTGAACCACCATTGTCCCAGATGGCCTCGCTTTACACCGCTAAACCCATGGCCCATGGCTTCAATCACGGCGCGACAGGTGTTGCTTTCATTCCGTTGCACATGTCCCACCAGGCGGCCCTTTTTCGGTCCAAATCCGCCGCTAATGTTGTCCTCGATGCCTTTTTTCATTACCTAACCCCACCCATCCATCTTCAAATTTCACAAATAGCCGATTTCAGCCATGTCGGCATCGTCCTTCTCCTACAACGCGTTTTCCCTACTAGATCTCGATGATCAAAATGCTTCTTTCGATTCGTCCGAGTTATTTTCGTCGACGCTGAATGATGACGCCATCCGTCTGCTCAACATCAATGAAGATTCAGGCATCTCAAGCGATCTCAGTAACGATTCCGTCTGCACCGTCACATCCGAGCTATCCATTCTCCTCCAGGGCCCGCTGGACTTTTCTGAGTTGATGCCGAAGTCGTCCTTATCACCGCCGATTCTGGCAGATAGCTTTGATGCATCAGACCCTTTCGAACCCGCTGAGGACGATGCATCGACTTCATTGGAGCTGACTGAGGTGATAGAGAGCGATGGCGAGCCGTGTTCGTCTGGAGTCTGTGCCGAGCTTGACGTGCCGAAATCGAATCATGGGTCTCCACTGCCATATGCGGGGAATCCGTTGGCCAAGAGCTGGAATAGAAAGGTGTTTCGTAACTCGTAAGTTGATAAATGTCCATTTATGGGTACTGTATTGATGTATAACCATGTTCCAGGCCAAGACAGTCCAATGATAACACGCCTGTTAAGGCATCACCCCTCGCCATTAAGCGCAGACGCGACTTCCCTAGCAAAAGCTTGATGTTGAAGCGCAGCACCAGTCACATGTTTAAAACCGATCAAGATGCCATGTTGAAAACCCATCAGTCTGAGAATGATGAAAACGTCTGCCCCGAGAAGCGCCAAAACGTTCCGGTGCCCAAGCTCCATCGAACCATCTCGACCCTGGAAATGGGCAGCCATTACACCCAACTCGAATCTCCGGACATAAAGACAAACTATCATCTTGATGGCGTCAATCGGTCGAAGACGGATGTCGGCTTCAGGCGGATAAGCACAAAGACCCTCGCCAATTTGATCATTAAAAGCGACTTCCATGAAAAGTACGTCCTCATCGATTGCCGGTACCCCTATGAGTTCAATGGCGGCCACATCCACAAGGCCATCAATCTCTTTGACCCCAAGGATCTCATCAAGCACTTCTTCCCGATCTGTCCGGCGGACGATCTGGGTTTCGGCCAGAAGTCCCCGATCTTCTATTGCGAGTTTTCATCGGTCCGAGGGCCCAACATGGCCAATGAGTTGCGCCGATTCGACAGGAAGTTGAATGTGCAGTCATGGCCGGCACTCAACTTCGAGGAGATCTACGTCCTCAGTGAGGGTTATCAGGACTTTTTTTCGGAGGGGAACAGAGTTGATGTAAGTTGTCATCTACAGTATCCATTTTGGCGAGTTTTACAGTAATCTTCTTTCAGGACCTATGCATCCCCAACGCCTACATCAAAATGACGGACCCCAAGTACTCCCACGAATTGGCCAATTACAACTTCCACAAAAGGCCGTCCGTGGTGCGAGCCAGCGCCATCCGCAACCTTCAATTAGCGAGAGCCAACGAAAGCAGTGAATCCTGACATCGATAACGATTATTTAGTATTGTTTTTGTTGTATAACAGCGTTTTTTTGTGGCGAATGATCCTTGTGAACCTTCATTGTTAGTCAACCTTTTACACTACGGGTAGTTATTTGATTGAATGTAATATGTTACCTTGTTTCCCGAAGAGCTACTATTCGAAGACAGTAAAAAAAGTGGATTAACACTGTGAGCTCGGAACTCAATAAAAGTACGCCATCAGTCTAGTTAGTCACTAAATGTGAAAGCGACATCTTCATACCGCTTCCGAAGGGCTTCCTCCAGCTCTTTGACGTGTTCGCGATTCCGCGTTTCGGCGACCACCTTGACACTGACACTGAAGGCGTCTTGACGGAGCCAAGCCCGCTCCATGAACATGTCCTTCACGCTGGCGCCAGTAGTTGCGATGATTTGGGAGAGCTCTGAGATGCCGCCGGGGCGGTCGCTTACGATGACTACAAAGAAGGAAAGAAGTTAAAATCGCAAATTAATAAGGTATACGGTACCTTTGAACCGAATCAAACGATGATCAAAGACCAAGCCCCGATCAATACATCGCCCAAGCACGGTTGAATCTATGTTGCCTCCGGTCAAAATCGCCGCTACTCGTTTGTCCTTTAACTCTGGAAGCTTATTGGCAAGAATGGCGGCGACTGTCGTGGCTGCCGCGCCTTCGACGACGACTTTTTCCCATTCAGCGAGTCGCAGAATGGCGAGGGCAATGTGTTGTTCGTCGACGGTAACGACTTTGTCGACGTAATCTGCAAAATGGAAATGTAAATTGATGAAATAGGGAAATTGCTAATGAGGATGTCGGCATGCCTTTGGCGGTTTCAAACGCATTCACACCAACGACCGGAACGGCAAGACCGTCGGCAAGGCTGGGTTCCGAGGGGGTTAGGGTCGGACGACCGGCGGCGAGGGATGCCTAAAATGACCTTTCTATCAAAATAAAGTGAGCTTGAAGGCTTACAGAAAACCCTGGACACGCTTCACTCTCAACTCCAATGACCAAAACGTTCGGATAGAGTGTCTTCACGGCACATGCTACCCCAGCTAATAGTCCTCCACCACCGACGGGGACAATGATGGCATCGAGATCTTTGACTTGGTCCAGAATCTCCAAACCGATAGTACCCGCTCCTGCCAGAATATCAACATGGTCGTAGCCATTGATGTACGGCGCGCCGGCTTCATGGGCCTTCTGAAGTGCAAATGTCTTCGCGGCAGTCAAATCCTTCCCCTTGACGATGACATTGGCTTTCAGCTTTGTACAGTAATCGATCTTCATGAGAGGGGCATGTCGAGGCATCACGACATTGACCGGGATTCCGAGTCGTTTTCCGTGATAAGACAAGGCTAAAGCATGATTACCGGCACTTGCTGCCCAGACACCTTGTGCGCGCTGTTCGTCGGTGAGACGAAGGAGTGCCCATCGTGCTCCGCGTTCTTTGAAGGATCCGGTGGCTTGGTTGAGTTCCATTTTGAGGAATACTGTAGATTCCGTGTATTGGGAGAGTTTCAGACTTCGGCGGAGTTCGGTTCGTTGAATGCCATCCTTGATGGTGTAAAGTGCCGAGGAAATGGTAGCGAATTGGAGCTTCTTGGGGTTGTTGGGGTCACAAAACGGATCATCTGGGACGATTGGGTTGCCACAATCTGTGGAGAGACGTCTTACAGTATGCTTGAGTTGGTTGAAGCGGTGGAAGGCTGATACGAATCTCATCGTCGAAGGCTAGGGTTCAAAGATCAAAGGGGTCGAGAAGTAGCCTGGGAAGCGGGGTTCGACATTTGCATATCAGTGACCTTGGCTATGAAAGCACACGTAATCTCATCAACACAGCATACAGGCCCAAATTAGCATGAATCAGGCGATCGCGGTGGGATTTTCACTGCCGCTCAGATGCAATAAAAGCGCAGATCTCCGGAGTGAAGGCATCATTGTACGCTGGTCCCTTCGTCGGAGTCTCTTCTGTCCGTTCCGCTGATCCATCATGGCCGCCGTCTCCGCCCGTAGCAACCCCACCACCCCTGGTGCCGCCTCGGCCCGCAAGTCCACCTCCAAGGTGAGCGCCGTCAAGCCGGCCGATGCCGCTGCTGCCGCCGCCGCTGCTGCCCCCGCGGCCGCTGCTGCTGCTCCTGCCGCTGCTGATGCCGCCGGTGAAGCCCAGAGCTTCGCCGAGCTTCGTGAAAGCTTCGAGAAGGGTCTCTACAACACCGGCAACCCCATCCTCGAGCAGCAGATCGTCAAGGCTGAACAGGCTACCGGTGCCAAGCGTGAACATGTAAGTCACCAACTTCTTCACCACCTTATCAGCCCTAACCCTTCAACTTTCAGATGGCCTATGGCGTTCTCGGCGTGCTCGGTGTCTACCTCATCTTCGGAAGCCTCGCCCAGCTCGTGTGCAACTTGATCGGCTTCGGCTACCCCGCCCACATGTCGGTCAAGGCTGTCCGCACGGAAGGCAAGGATGACGACACCCAGTGGCTCATCTACTGGACCGTCTTCGCCTTCTTCTCTCTCCTCGATTTCTTCGCCGAAGGTATCATGTCGTTCTTCCCCATCTACTGGCTCGCCAAGGCCCTCTTCCTCCTCTACTGCGCCCTTCCCCAGACCCGTGGTGCCATCAAGCTGTACGCCAAGGTCGTCGAACCCGCCATGCTCAAGCTCGATGCTGTCATCGAGAAGTACACCAAGTCCGCTTAAATGTAGCCAATCGGGCGTGTAGGCGTGGTTGTGGATTGATGCAAACGGAAGTACTGATA
Source organism: Panagrellus redivivus (assembly GCA_000341325.1). Taxonomy (NCBI): domain Eukaryota; kingdom Metazoa; phylum Nematoda; class Chromadorea; order Rhabditida; family Panagrolaimidae; genus Panagrellus; species Panagrellus redivivus. The sequence goes on from KB455029.1 coordinate 343,819, forward strand.
AATAAAGTGTTAATGACTTATTATTTGGTGTTTGAGACGAATACAGTATGCACACATTGTACATGTTCACCAGAACGCTTCAAACGCAAAAAAAAACATAATAAAAACGGAATAATGTAGAATTTTGTGACCCCCACGGAACTGGAAAGCCAAAAACTGAGCCACGTAACCTTTTTATACAGTTTGGACGTCGGCGTTTGTGACTTCTGAAATTGCACGCACAAAACCCCCCAATTCGTGTCCCACCACGACTTTAACCCCCCTTGCGAAAACGGATGCGCGTTTTTTTTGTGAGTGTGTTGATACCGACTTTTCTTTCGTCTATTTCACACATTCATCCTATTTTTTTCATAACCATGGCAGAAGTCGTCAACGGAATCGACCCCGAAGATGCCTACTCCAGCGAGGACGAAGACAGCAGTCCAGATAGTGGCGTAGTTTTGACGGCAAAGCAGAGAAAAGTAAGTTCCTTCAATTATTTGTTTTGTACTTTACTTTTATATATTTTTTGCCGCCCCTCAGAAGGTAATATTGTCTTTTGCCATTCTAGGAACTCGAGCGACATCGCCGTAAGAACAAGAAGAAGAAGGAGTCGAAGAAACGCAAGACCAGGGAGTCGTCAGTCATGTCCAATGGTTCCGAACAAGTTGATGTCAAGGAGGAAAGCGACGCGGCAACAGAAGTAAAAACCGAGCCTTCCACGACGACTAATGATGATGAGGCTTCAGAGGAAGCGATCCAAGTGGAGTACGTTCCGGAGGAGGCCGAAATCGAGGATCCTAATTTGAAGTGCTTTGCAGAGATTTTGGATGCTTTCAAGGTTGGTGTTTGACGGATTTTGTGGGGATAAAAGTGAAGTTGTTTGTTTCAGCCCAAACCCGACGACGAATACACCAGTGAACGTCGTCGCTATCACCGCAATGCTGCCGTGGAGTCGACGGAAAGCAAAGCAGCGTTGTCGGAACAGATTCTGCAGGAGGAAATACAGGAGAAGAGGGTGAGTTGTCGGATTTCACTTGGATTTTATATATTTTTATCCTTTAATTCTTTGCAGAAAGAACTCGAAGCCGCTGGTGAAGCTATTTCCCTCTCCCGCAAGAAGCTCCGTCTAGCCATGCAACCATCCATCGCCTCCCTGAAGGCATCAGCCAAACGCGCCGATATCGTCGAATGGGCCGATGTCACGTCCCGCGATCCCTTCCTTCTCGTCGAACTCAAAACCTACCGAAACACCGTCCCCGTTCCACGTCATTGGAATGCAAAGCGCAAATATCTCGCCGGTAAGCGTGGTTTCGAGCGTCCGCCCTTCGATCTGCCCGATTTCATCAAACGAACCGGCATTATGGAAATGCGTGAAACCGCCTGGGAGAAGGAAGAAGCCCAAACGCTCAAATCGAAGATGCGTGAACGTGCGAGGCCGAAGATGGGCAAGATCGACATTGACTATCAGAAGCTGCACGATGCCTTCTTCAAGTGGCAGACGAAGCCGAATCTGACCCGTATGGGCGAGCTTTACTACGAAGGCAAAGAGCTAGAAGCCCAGATGCGCGACAAGAAGCCCGGACAAATGACTGATGAGCTTCGAATCGCCTTGGGCATGCCCATCGGACCCACGGCTAACCGTTTCCCGCCTCCATGGTTGATTGCGATGCAACGTTATGGACCGCCGCCGAGTTATCCCAATTTGAAGATTCCTGGATTGAATTGCAAGATCCCAGAAGGATGTTCATTCGGCTACCATGCTGGCGGCTGGGGCAAACCTCCAGTTGATGAATACGGAAAGCCGTTGTACGGTGATGTATTTGGATTGGAAGTGAGTTAACATTTTATTTTTGCCAAATCTTACGGCCAAAAGCGTGTATCAGACATCAGCATTTGATGGCTTCTTGAAGTTTACGCCGGCGCATCTTGCGTTTTCGTTTCTTCTTTCTCAATTTTGATGGATTCTACATCCCTCATTGTGTGATCATTAGCCTTAGCCGGTGCCACAGGCACATTTGCTGGGGGTTTCTCGATCCCGGGTTGGGGTGGTTTTGGGGCATTTACACGTGATTCAACTAAAAAGTGACCAACTTTGTTGGTTATGAGTTAAATTGACAAACCTGGGACAGCCGATTGCACCAGATGAACCTTGTTTTCGCTGGTAGCCGTTTTGCTTTTACATCCTATCACCAGTAATGATACCAAAGTCGCTTGAGTAAATCCCAATATTACGTAGTAGGCTCCAGCAAATACAAAAGTTAATGGCATTTTCGGCACCCAATGGCCCCCATTAGATGGCAAATGGGTTCCAAACAGTATTATTGGGAATATTTGCCTCTGCCAGTCATGCAAATTTAATGTTTGAACTTTCCAGGCCGGTATTGCCGCATCCTTCGAAGAAGACGCTGACGTTGATCGTCGTCACTGGGGCGAGTTCCTCACCGATGGCGAAGAATCAGAGGAATCCGAAGAGGAGGACAATGAACAACCCGAGGAGGAAGAAGCCAACGCCGATGAAAACGAAACCCCCGCAAATGGCTACGACACCCCCGCTCCCACGGAAGGCTTCTCGACGCCGTCTGTTCTCGGCACCGAAACACCGGATGCCATCGAGCTTCGCAAGCGCAAGGCCGACGAAAGCAGTGTTGGTGGCGACACTCCACAGCCGTTGTACACGGTGTTGCCTGAGAAGCGTGTTGATCGGTTTGCTGGTCAAATGATGGGATCCACTCATGTGTATGATATTGGAGTGAGTTGTCCTTTCTTCATTTCCATCACTTCACTTTCATTTTGCAGAAGAAACACCACGATTCCGTCGAAATCTCCCTCAACCCCGAGGAACTTGAAAACACGAGCAGCCGTGTCCTGGAAGCTCGCTACGACGATGAACTGCGCAAGAAGGCCGACATTCGCTCCTCTGGCAAGGAAGATCTGTCAGATTTGATGGCCGATCACGCTGCCAAGCAAAGTGTATGTTTTTGTTGTTTTCTCTTATTTTTGCAAAAATTTACGTTTTTTCTTGCAGCGAAAACGCAAAGCAAACGAGCAGAAGAAGGCCAAGGATTCTGGTGGCAAGAGACAGAAAGATTTCAAGTTCTGAAGCGTCCTTACATTGGTGGCCGCCGTTTCGATCGATTTCCCGATCAATTATTTATAATCGTTTGTTGTTATTTGTCCACTTATCGGACTGGTCATTGTCCTTTTCCATCACTGATTACCACGTACAACATAGGTCTCATTGTCTTCTGAATACCTTGTTTTTGTAAGACAATGTTATTGCCCTGAGATAATTATTAATTTTGGTTGGTCTTTTTCATTTCTAAACGATTGAATGAAGTTCTGTGTTTATGTCATGCATTTTTGGTCAACTGTAACAGTAGTCGATGCCAGAAAGCACTTTGTCGAATAACAAGCCAGAGATCAGTGTCGTTTATCAAGGTAAATTTAAAATTGTGGAATTAGGGAAGTAAAAAAGACAACTAGACGTTTGGCAGAGACAAATGTTCTTTGGAAAATAATTTTGAGACTCTTCAAAGTTCGTGTCGTTCCAACGTTTTCAGGTTGATATTTACTCGAAATACGGGATGAAGTGAATGTCGGAACTTGGCCGTTTGGACATGTATGCTGCCAGAGGGGGTGAACAGATTGATAGGCAGCTGGCGGCTGTTCGAGGTTGAACGGCAGATGGCGGATTTCGCTGTTTGGTGTTGCATTTTGAAAGTTTTGATTAAATGATGGCATTTTGGGATGTCTAAACTGTCTGGACTGGCTTGGGTTGGATGAAAAAGTACAATTTTCAGAGGTAATTGACACCGCTGGGGTACGGTAGGGCGAGAATTAGCAAAAGTGTGAAACGAAATCCGATCTGATACCGGCGTAAACAACAACAAACCATAAAATTGAATACCTTTCATCGTAAAACAAACAGCTCTTCAAAATCCTTCCACAAAATGACCGATTTTAATTGAAAATCAAACAGTTGTTCTTTCATTCCAAAGGCTAATTTTTGACGTGAGCACACGCGTCACCCAAGCCTGAGCCGAGTGAATGATCTAACACGACCACGGGCAATCATTTCAGGGCTACCTGGGGACCAGTGTTGTTTTTCCTGGGCTTTGTCCATTTGCACATTTGCTGTTCGAGTTAGCCTTTGAGTGCTGTTAAATTTTAGGTGATGGCCTCCCTGCTGCGGAAACTGGTGTCCCCCAAGAAGCAGTCGTCATCAGCTAATAATGCGGATTCAAGGGAGCAGAAGAAGAATGGGCACTTCTTGTCGGGTTCATTGGCTCCGCTGTTTTACGAACATCCGATTCGGCCGACAAATGACGAATTCGAGTATCATCATGGCGGTGGGCAAGGTGGCCAGAGTAGCCATAATACTGGCCGGCAACGAAGCCATAGGGACTTCAGCCTATTCGATGGTGGCAGGGAAGAAGTTAATGACTACTACGAACAAACTCACCACTCATCTGGGACACATTTGAATGGCATGAATGGATCTCCAACTTCTTGGACGTCTGGACCTTTGCCAATGTTGGCCCTGGATCGGCAGAGGCAACATGGACATAGTCGGAATTCATCTAGAGTGCCTTCGAAACAGTATGAAGTTAGTTAACACCTCTTTTTGATGTCACTTCTCAGTCAACTTTCAGCCAAATGACTACTTCCCAAACGCATCAAACCTAAATCTCTATTCAACCCCCCAAAGCCAACACAAAACTACAAAATGCTTCACGCCATCAACTTCCTCCCGAGAACGGCACCCAATCAATGTCAATAACGGCGTCGGATCAACCGAGGTGAGAAATCATTTACCTTTTTTCCAAACTGCTACGTCGTTCCTTGATATTAGTGACGAGTGTCAGTCAATCCATCAATTTCGTTTTTTACGCTCATATAAAAAATGATAGATTAACCTACGCCGCACTCTAGCTTAAGTTTAACCCTCGCAATTATGTGTAACGCAATTTCTCAATTTCTAGTATATGAGCATTGACGGCGTTAACGGCAACGGCAACGGCGGCAATCGACCAGCTTCAACCAACGCCTACACCGAGATCCCTCACTATTTCGACCCTCAAGCTGAAGGCGACATGCCATTGGAGGATTGGACCTCTCTACCTCCAGCATCTGCCCATCGGCACCGCTCTGTCAGCCCGAAGAAAGCTCCATCGGCGCCATTGCCAACGGCTATTACGCGGACTCGGTCAAAATCGCCGACAAAGCGCCGGCGGCAGATCACTACAAATACGCATGATTATCTGAATTCTCAATGTAAAATTGAAGGGTGTTCGGCGGCCATTATTGTCGATGTAAGTTTCTGAAATGCGATTCTGTGCCTAAAGATGCCTTCCAGGACACCCGATTTCTCGTCTGCAAACACCAACTATCCCATGCCTCCAACTTTTTCCGAACTCTATTCATTGATCACAGAGCATTTCCGATAACTGGCGTCGAACAAGTCTCACTAAACGAGTACACAGTTGTAGTCAGTGGGTTACGGTATCCGCCTTCGACTGTGCAGTTTCAATGGTTTTTGGAATCCTGTGTGCCGAGTCCTGTTTTAAAGGATATCACAGGTAGTAAACACTTTCATTGAACCGTTTTAACGTTAGTTTTCAGAAGAAACGCTTGAAACATGCATGCGATTGTCAAAGCGATTCCAAGCTAAAGGATTGGAAGTGCGTTGCCAGAAGTTTATTTGCGACAATGTGAGTTCCACCGTTTCAGATGCCATTTTTACTCCTTTTGGTATTCCAGGTACACACCCGTGAACCCGTAATGGCAATGTGCTGGCTAAATTGGGTCCTCAAGCACCGCTTTGATAAGCGTTGCCTCGAGGCATGTTTGCCATGCGTGGCACGTTTGAGCCTCGTTGAACTCGAGGCGCATCGCCCTATGATCACCGAAAAAGTCATTGCGGATATTTTGGCCATGAAATTACGGACAACTTATCAGCAAACGTCGATTGCATTCCAAACTATTCATCAGATGGACCATTTTCAAGTCGAAGTCGAAAAGTGTCCCCGGTGCCATCGCCAACGCGATCAAGGCAGAGTTCGGGTCTATGCTAATCCATGCCAGTATGTTTCCACATCCATTTTAACTCCCATAACGTCATAATTTTTCAGAAAACTCCTCGGTTGTGAACGTTGCATGCCAAACTTCGCCTCCTGTGAGCTCGGCCGCCACCTCCGCGGCACCGACTTGTTAGCCTTCTATCAATGTGACCATGGCCTCTGGCCGTTCAACGAAAAAACAGAAGACTGTTTCTGCCAAACAGAATTGTATAAAGCTCAATTGCATCTTTCCCGAGCACGATTGGCTACCGAAAGCAAGGAGAGTCCGTCTCGTCAAGCCTCACCTGGGTCCGAAGAGGAATTCAATGGCATTGATAATGAAAAACGGCGTCGATCCAAAAGCAAAAGCAAATCGCCTCCAAAATTTCTTAAGAAAATGTTGAATGCAACTATTGATAACGCTCCATAATTGTTTTTTTGCAACAAAAAGTGTAATAAAACGCCTAAACTTTTAAAAAACCCTTACTCTCTCAGTTAACAGTTGTATTGCACTTTATTCTAAGAAAGTGCAACAAAGTACGACAATCAAATATAATTGTATTTTTTTCATTTCAATTATTCACTTATCAACTACTTTGTAGCAGAAAGGTTGCAGTTATTTTGTTCACTTTGTACTTTAAACGTGTTTGAGACCACATGCGAGACAACTGACGACTTTCGGAAGAACTTTCGCTTGAACTGAAAAATTTAACCTTCTACAGTACAACTTACTACAGTGTAGAAACTTACCTCTGCATTGAAAATGATAAATATCAGCGAGTTTGCCGTGTAATGTCCGATCAAAAAGTGTACAATGAGACTTCGAAGGTATGGTGCTTTCGGATGTATGATGACGGGAAGGATGCGGAACAGTATCCAGGCTACTGTAACGATAATGTTTTGAAAAGATAAAATGAAAAGAGACCATACCACAAGCCATAACTGAACACGCAGCAAACTGCAACGCATATCGGACTTCTCGTTTTCTGCGGTGGTTTGGAACAGCGTAGCTGATGGCTGTATTGGATTTGTTAACTCTTCGGACATAGATGAAAATAGTTATATAAGGAACACTACAAACAGATGATGAAGTCACGTTGACTGGCATATCGATGTAATTGTTCACGTAATTATAGCCAGGTTCCAAATATGTGTATGAGTAGACTTTATAATCGATATATGCCCTAAATTTCGTAAATGAACCATGTTCTTCAATGTCAAAAACGAACGTGCAACATGAAATGACATAATCGCCACAAAAAGCAGTTACAAATCCGGCACTATAGATGATGGCACTAATCACCCAGCAGCAAGTTCGAGTGAAGAACTTTTCCTTTTGATACACGACAGTCAGAAACCTAAAAACTGTCTTTAAATTTGATAAACATTGACAAATCTCGACCTGTTCAACGCCATAACAAGTATAAACGCCATATCAATGTACCATAATGCCAAAAATATAAAACTAAAAAACTTGTTGGCGATAGGTGGCAAAATGTCAGCCTGGAATAAGCTTGTTGGACCCAGATAGACAAAAACTAGAAACACTTGGACAATGTTGCCGGAAATGATTGTGATTGCCAAAACATAAATCGAATTGTGTTTCAAAAAGTGTCGAATGAGCACAAATAATACTGATATGTTGATTATCAGTGAAATTCCACTCATTAAGATGAGCGAGCTTCCAACAATGAACTGTTTGACGTTCATTTTTAGACAAAAATTCATTCAAGCTGGTTGAATAAGCGGTTAAGCGGTTTATTTATACGCTTTTTAATCAAGTCGTTATAATTGAAAGCGACCGCCTTTTGTCTAGTAGCTTAATTATGACTAAAGTTCATATCATTGCCGCTTTTAAGTTTGATTATTTAAAGTTTATGCTACAAGCTTAAGCGGTTATCACTTAAGAGCACTACAAAAGTTACAGTACTACGAAAAGGAAACAGTTTAGACATTTACGATTGTTGATTCGGTGTGTTGTTAGTAGTCATTGAATTGACAGCGCGAACTTGAGAAATGGATGACAATTGGCCGAAGTATTTTGCTTTAAACTGAAATAGCAAAAACTGAAACACCTTTTTTTATGCTTTATTGACAAACCTCTTGATTAAACACTAAAAAGACAAGCGAATTCGCTGTGCAATGCAAGATCAAACATTGAGCCGTGAAGCTGTAAAATTCTGGCATGTCTGGCGGAATAGTCAAAGGAAATACGCGGAATGAAACCCAAGCCACTGAAAATGTTAATTAATGGACTCATTGAACCTATTCCTAGGCTTACAGCATGCAAAAAGAGAGCAAATGGCAAACTGAATTGCGTATCGGACTTCTTTGACACGTCTGATGCTGGCTGTCGCCGAGCTGATGCCCACATTAGCTCGATTAGTTTTGTGGACGTATATAAATATCTGAAACCGGGTTGAATGAATTGTAAATATGTATAAAAAATGATAAATTGCTGAAAAACATACAACGAAATACATGACAAAGCATAAACTGGAACTGGCGAAATTTAGCGGAATGTCGATGTACGTGTTGACATAATTTGTGCCATTTTCAGTGTATTTGTAAGAAAAAACTTTGTAATGAATGAATGCACTAGAAAAGATTGACTTTAATTGTTGTTTTTGTGGTGGTAGATGACTTACGTGCAGCAGGAAATAACATAATCACTAAAATATGCCAATGTGAATCCGACAACGTAGACCACGATGCTAATTCGCCAACAACACGCACGTGTGAACAGCTTTTCCTTTTGAAATACCACAGTTAAGAACCTACAAAACGGTACTGTAACTTTTTTGAGCCAAGGTCCAAACACACCTGTTCAGCGACATCATAACTTGGAAAAAGAGATCAGTATACCAGAGCGATAAAAACAAATATGACAAAAATTTGACGGCATCATTAGGCAGAAATTCTCTCTGAATGATACTACTCGGCCCGAGATACACCAAACTCAATGTAACTTGAAAAATATTGCCACTAATGTTAGTTATAGCCAAAATATAAATGGAATTGTGCTTTCGAAAGTTTCGAATAAGGACAAACAGCACCGATATATTAATAATCAACGAAATAAAGCTGGTTAGGCATATTGCGCCGCCGGCAATGATGTCTTTCATCTCTTTTTCGCCGAAATGGGAATGTGAGAGATAAAAAGGTTTCTTAAATGAGCAGTCTGCGAAGTTGGCAGCTTTCAAAGAGTTGCGCGTGAGAACCGCCCCCTTTGCCAGCCTCTTTCAATATTTGGTGTTGGTCTGCTTATTATTATCCAAGACCACTTTCTGGATGCGATACATATTTTCGGCGTCTGTACAGTATTGAATTTTGGATGAACGCATGAGATTCGAACTCTTTTGTGACGGTAGCAAAGCTAATTTTAATACTGTATTATACAAAATGCATACCAATGTTGACCAATGTACATACAAATCCATTATTAAAATTGTGGTATACATTTTGATTCTTTTTGATTAGACAGATCACGTGTGGGACGTAATTATGAAAGTGCAACCTTTGAAAGTTGTTTTTCTGCAGTTTTAATTATGCAGGGCTGCCGGCTTCATTCAATGAAAGGCTTGGGTTTGTATTTTTGTAGTAGCTTGTTATTTTAGAATGGTGAAAATGATGACAAAAACCGAAAATAGTCACACGTGGCATGAATGCTTAGTAAGAGCTCAAGTCGTTCAACGAGGACATAATTACGATAAGCTTTGGAGCTTATTTTTTGTAAAATAAAAAACGTATGATTTTGGCCCAATTTTATGACGATGTAGCCTTTAAGATTGCCAGAAAAGAGTTTGTGTTCTGTTTTGTAACCAATAGAAACTGCAAAATTGCAATTAAATATGTAAATTAACACAGAATAAAAACGCAAAAATGTCAACTTTGGGCATTAGAAGGAAAATTTGCATACATTTTGTGTAAAAACCTATGAGATCAATGCACCTACCAGTCTTCATTCTCAACAGTCCCCCGGACAGACGATAGCTCTCCTTGATCCTCAACCTCAGCGACCATGGGCAAAGTATTCGACGGCGCTGTCAACAACTTCATCGAACTTCTGAAGCCGTACATTGATGGCAATGAGGAGGTCCCAGTGTAAGTTTGAGTTTTAATTACTAGTCTTTGCTCAGCCACTTTAATTGTACCTCCAATTGTAGCGAGTACATCTACTATCTCGTCGGTTTGAACGTGTTCACAATCCTGTTGTTTGTCTACTCCGTCTACCGAGTCCAGACGGCCATGAACAAGGCTGATGAGCTGGTATGTCTTTGATTACATTTAAAAGTACACCAGAAAAGCAAACTACTTATCTTTTGTCTGATTAATTAGGCTGTCAATGCATGTTGCGTCTTTTTGAAAACATTTTATGCATTCCCCCTCCCACACCAATCACAATCGCATTCGACAAGATAGTATAACATTTTCTTGGGTGTGGCAGGCAAATTGCGATCATCTGTTTTTCTACTTTGTTTCAAAGACAACTCTTTGTCAACAGTGTCAATGTACACGTATCCAGGAAAAGTTGGCATCGTTGTCACGTGACAGAAACTCATTTTCATATACTTTGAGAGCATGAGAGCAATGCGGATGTTGTTTCAGGACAAATACTCCGACGGAAGCGGTGCCGAATCCGATGATGACCACACGTCCTCATCCGAAGAGGAAAGCTCCGAGAAGGCGCCGATGGTTCCGCCTCAGGCTATGCGTCGCAAGGGTCTGAAGGCCCGTCAAGCTTGAAATAGGTTAATATTAGTCGTACATATTTACATTTCTTGCGTTGGCAACTTCCGTTATTGCTTCCATGTAGTCTATCATAATGTATTGTGACTAATTTTTTTGTAATATTCTGTTTAAATAATAAATTAATAATATTTTTTGTGTCAGTGGGGGAATTAGGTGATCTTTAAACTTCCCCAATCTACAATAATTTACAAAGGTTGAACAGAGGGGTTTAGATGGTTCACTTCCATTGCCGTCACTTAAAAAACTTAAATTTCCGAAATAAAAAAGAAAGAAAAAGTGAAGTTTCCTCCTACCGTACCCCGGTGCATCTGTACTTTGAGTATCCATGTCCCTAACAAATGTAAAATGTAAACAAAAAACAGTAGGCTACGCTACGAACACCCCAACCTTGACAATACCATTGCTTCGATTAACTTTTTCATTGCCCATAAACACCTTTGGCGCCAAAGAGCCATGGGCCAGTGAGGCCGACAGAATGGGTGCGTTGAAGAAAATCGAATAGGATAGTACGATTTTCACATTTTCACATGGTAACGGTAATTCGAAGTGACAAAGGAGCTTCTTTGCTCTTTAGAATTACACGGGTAAAACCCGAAGACACCTAAAATCCGTCGGCGCCATGCTCATTAACACGTTCACACTGATCCTAATCGAGGAATGATCATTGAGCTAATTTAGGTGTATTCGATTTATTGTAAAAGTGGACATTCTACATGTAGGCATTTTACAAGTGCATTTGAATCAGATAAGCTGGGTACAACGTTGTTGGAAGAATAGTATTGCAAAAGTGGTCATTACTTAGTTTTTCTGAATTCGTGATCTCTTAATTAGGCTACCGTGTGATAACATCCACCCTGAAATCGGCTATCAAGGTCTAAGAGCCACTCCAATCAGTTTATCGGATTAAAAATAGCTCATCTTATGGGCGCATCCACGAACAAGCGCAGTCAGGCGTGTCAAAAAAGTTGTTGACAATTGCGATTTTGGCGCTGTTGATCACATGGTTGCACCCATCCATACATCCAGATCAGGAATGGCTGATGACGGTGATGACCATCGTGATGCATGATTCCATAGTAGCCTGTAAAAGCATATAGATCACTGTGTCTTGCATATTTTGCAAGACACTGTGATCAAATGAGTAATAAATTCGCAGACATCGTGGGCCAAACATGTTTTTCAGGACTGTTTTCGGACACTTGTTGACTGATGACACTACTTTTTTCTCGCATGTTCTAGGATACAATGAGGACCGCAATTAGGTAGATCAGTGATTAAAGTCGTTTTAGTGAAATTAGTTTTGATGAACTCATGTCAGTCTTAAAATATCAAAAACAATTGTGATCATTGTCTGTAAAAACAACTACTATCGTCATTTAACCACGAAAAAAACCAAACAGAACTACAGTATGCCAATCTAAGGTAAAGCAGTTTACAAGTGACGTTCAAAAAAGGTAAAAAAAGCCTACTTATTTCAAAGTTCCTTTCGTAAACGCAATTTCACACAGTCGACGCTACAAAAGCATGCTGTCCCTGTTCGTTGTCACTTTCTGATAATTAATGATGAACGAAATGAGCTATTTTAAACTACAATTTCATAAAACCAATAATCTAACTTTTTATCAGATTCAAAATGTACATAACTTCCTTCGACGAAAATAGCATTGACTAGACTTGGCGTCATGATCATCCATCACACGTGTTTTATGACTATCAATAATAGCTTCCATGTGCAAATGCAATTGTTCACAAGTTTAGAAAAAGTAGATTTGTATCTGGCCATTTTGGCGGATACAAAAGTCAATGGTCAATGTTGAAATGTACTGCTATTTCGAAACAACATTGACGCATTTCAACTTTGAACTGAGAAATTACAACAATGGTCGACCATTATCAAAGTACCTCAATGATCAAGTGAAATGAGTTTGTCCCGGAACAAAAACAAACCACTAAACCTATTTTGACTTTCACATCACCGCCCAAGTATGAATCACTCATTCTGCCTTTGCCTACATGTGTAGAAAGAATGCCTCCCTCGAACTGTCATACTTTTAGTGAAGTTTTGACAGAGTAGCAACACACTCTCGACTGACGCGCCAACAGAAGCAGGTTCAGTGCACCAATCATAAAAAAGATCTCCATCAACTTTTGTTATGAGTGGAATGTCTCTTTTCCCCTGTTTTAGAGCACTTTGAACCAAGTTTGGTCGTTTTGCTTCAAAAAACTGAAGAATGAAGAACTGAAGATGTTTAGCACACTGATCGCCGGCGATAGCAGCGCGGCAATGACGCAAATAGAAAGCATTCATTGAAATTGATTGACACCAAAAGGATGCATTTCCAAGGGGGCTCTGCGCACCCAGATTGCGCTCTGAACCCCAAATGGCAGGGAAATGCACATGAAAGTCGGTGAAGAAGTTGAAATTACACAAAAGAGCAATGAAACACTGAAGTAATGCGCAGTGATCTGTGTGACTTCCGCTAAAAGCCTTCTAGTGGCGCGATGAAATTGATACGTGTCAACGGTCAAAAGTTACACTAGGTACGTTTAGCTTTGATATTAATCAAATTAAAAAAAGGTAGACGTTGACCACGTCGCAATTCAGACGTCTGTCTACATACCGAGAAGGCAAGGTAAAGTGTACCCGTTGTTGATTTGATTTGTTTTTAAACACATAATCGAAAATAAAAAGTGCAAATAAAAGACATTCACCTTTTAACTTTGATGAATTTGTGTGTTTTTCTCAATCAGAAAACACTCAAAAGCACTCAAAAACAACCTCATTTATAAAAATGTACAATTTTTTTGCCTCAAAATATTTGTCTTCAATCAAAAAAGGTCGAAGGAATCCAGTTTTTGCTAGGTGTCAGTGTCAGTCAGCGTTCCAGCTGTTTTTCCATGCCTATTTTTCTTTGAATTTTTTCCGAAATGGTCCAGCGTTTTGCCTTGCGCAGTTCAAGTTCCAGTAACCTCTGGAACTTGAACGTGAAGTGAAAACAACCAGCAAATACCGTTCCAAAGTTATGAGTTCGTTGTTTTGCAAAAGCAAACCCGGCGTTCTGTCGAAATCACGACGATTACCCAGAAATTTCGCACATTCTGTCTTCAGTTCGCAGAAGCCCGTCTTTGCCACGCACCCTCCTCGTGATGATCGTGAATGTTGATCACTTCCCGTGCGCATGATCATAGGAGTCTGTACTTTTTCGCTCCCGCTTTGGTCAGTCATCATAGACTCCGCCCATATGTGTTTTGTCTGAATCCTGGGTGGTGGCGGTTGACGCTTTCCTATAAAAGCAACCCATTTGGGTGTGGAGTTGTTAGTTGACATCGTGGACATCGGCGAAAAGCTAAATCCTGTCCAATTTGGGCGATGCCTGTTTGAAATGTTATCAAAACAGGTTCATCGACGGCCTTCAACTATCTTCAGTCTCGTCTCGACTTATTTATATTAGTCTAGATGCAACATGTACACTGACTGTTTCATTTTTTCCACTGTTTCGTCCAATTAATTGTTCTTAATGATCATCTTAAGTTTATGCTCTATTGTTTAGTGACCTTTTATTTGCACAGCCCTTTTTTAGCGTTCAATTCGTGTTTCTTTGTTGTCACTTTGCTGACGCAGGCATTGATAGCTTATAAAAGCCCGCGCAATGGGTCCGTATTCAAACAAAAGTTCACATTTGAACCCTTTTCAGATAAGAAAATGATCCCAAAACAACTCGACGTATTCGTCAACATGCTCGGGGAATTTGTTGCCCTCAACAAGACACCCGATTACCGTCTCAACAGTGCCTCTGAACAGTACCTTGCTGATGCCGTCAAGGCTGAGAAGAAGCAGTCTACAAGCAATATTACTTCTATTAACATTGGAATGGTAAGAGATTCTAACTTTTTAACTTCGAAAAAGGGCTAACTTTTATCATTTTCTAGAACGACCATGCCATCTACCACCACTCCCGCTCAACCTCGACAAACTCAGCCCCTCCGGCTGTCTGCAACTATGAAGCTCCCTCGCCAAAGATCCGAAGCAGCCGCAGGTTGAGCATGCCCAACTTCAGAAAATCATCCTTGCTGAAGAAATTCCAACGCCACAGCCACCTTGAAGTACCCACTGATCGCCGAAACTCGGACACAATCAGCGAATCCGATGAATCAGTCGCCGGGGACTTGCCACTGAAGACAAAGCGTCAGCGCCATGAATCCACATCGTCATCCTTGCTTGGCGATATTGCCAAGTATTGCAACGGAATGAGCGCGATTCACACCAAAATTTGATTTGCCTTGCCTTGAGCGATGTGCAACTTTTTTCCTAATTATGTATACCTCGAAGTTTGGGATTCGGCCGCTGGCTCGGAGAATTCGTTTTTGTAGAAACTGTATTTTGACCCTATGTACTTATCATTGATCTCGTCTTTGTAAAATTATCAAAAAACCCAAAAAAATAAAAGTTGAAAATTACTTTAATCGATACCACACATACAGTAAGCCAGTTCTAGTCAGACTCTTCTCCGCCAATGCCCTCGGCAGTGTCACAGTCGCTGTCATCGGCCAGCTCTTCCGGAGTCGGTGACGGGAGCTTGCCCAGAAGGGTGTGGGCTTCTTCGATCTGCTCCGTATCGACACAATCGCAACTCTCCTTTTTGGTAACCTTGGTCAACCATTTGCGGGCATTCTTGGCATCGCCCAGGGCGTGATAGGTCTTGCCGATGTAGAGCATGTTGTCAATAGCACCGGGGTCCATGTTCTCAGCGGCGAGAAGGTCCTCGAGGGCTTCCTTGTAGCTTGCCGACGGCGGAGTGCCGAAGAAAAGCATGGCGAGGTTGCGTTCGACGAAGCTGAGACTCGCGACTTCATAGCGGAAACGCCCACGCATGTGAAGGAGGGCGAATTCGGGGGGAAGTAGGCTGATGGCCTGGATAAGGGGTACTGTAGTTATTTAGAAACTTGAAAAAGGGTACCTGGTCAATGTACTTTTTGAATTCATGCCCGAATTGGATCCGCTCCTTTGTCGCAGTGCAGTTTTCGCTGAGACTACCGGTGATGATAGGCGCCCAATGGAGGACTTCAGTGTTGGTGGGCTCGTTGGCATAGGCCGTTTTGATGTAGCCGTAGCCTACAAAGAGAGCCATATTTGAAGTTAGATAGAAACCCGAACACACCTTCGAGAAGATAGGCCTTTCGCTGCTCCCACTCCTTGCTGCAGTTAGCCAGGATGTAACAAGCATTGGCCAGGCGATAGTTAAGGCCAACATCGTCCTTGTTGGAGTCATCTTTCAGAAGGAGGAGGCCTTCATAGGCATTTTGGCCGGAGTATTCGTTGATAAAGTAGTCAACTTCAGTGAAGTCCTGCAAACATCGCCTTCAGATGCCTTTACCTTTTCAACCAAACTTACAATGCCAGTTTTCTCATCCGTAGGCCCTTCACTCATCTTGGATACCGGGCTGTCGAGTGGGAGTCACGGATATTGATGAATGGCCTCCAAATGTGTGGAACAGACGCTTTTCTTTTCAAAATGGCAAATTTTTGCATAAACTCGAAACTGACAGGTCATTAAAAGATCGATATTTTATTACAGTGTGACGACAACCGGATAACTAGCCATCGAACAAACATTGGCACCCCGTTTCAAGTAAAAGTAACCCATATCGCCCCAGGCAGTCCCGAAACTGTTCTTCACAATCCATGCCTCCTCTGTGAAACCAACAACCAAAGCGAAATGAGTCCCGATAGCGTTTGCCGTGCAGTTCGGGAACTCGAAAACACCCCCAGTATAGTACATCAGTTCCAGTGGCAACTCCAGCCAGATAATCACAGGCCCAGTGGATCTGACATGTGTCTCAATGGCTGTTTCGCTGGCTTCCAAATAGGTCCAACTCGTGGCTTTGAAGTATTCGGCTGAATTCAAATTGTAGGTTTCAGCAAGAGAAGAATCTGTGGTCGGACAGGTGGACGAGTTTTCGCCAGTATATGGGATGGTTGTTTCCGAGACGACGCCATTGGCAATGACATAGCGCAGGGATGAGGCTACCCTGCCACCGGCGCATTGGTCGGAGCCTGCAAAGTGGGACCGTTGAAGGGGTTTGTTATATATTTTTGGCAAAACTGACCACTATCACAACTGACCAACTGCTGTTCCGACAAGCTCAAGTTTCTTGGTGTCGCAGCTTGGAGATTTAGCGCTTCCAACATGCCAGTTACAGCGAAAGCGTAGCAAGAACTACATGAACCCTGGTTTTTGACGGCTGATATGACACCTTTGGTTCGATAGTCCACTGTATCATTCATCGGAACTGTTGTTTGTACCGTTTCTGTGGTCGTGGAAGGTACTGTAGTCGTTTCAGGCTGTGATGCTGTCGGTGAATACCCACTTGAACGCGGCGCGAAGCCGAAGCGAACGAACCAGGATTCCAGTTTGTTGAAGAGCGATACATCAAAAACTGATCCACCATAAGGGCCGACGTCATCACTTGTACCAACAGTAGTAGCTGGAGGTGATGCCAAGTCGAGATCTCGATCAGGAACATAGTTTACTGGCATCAAACGCTTAAACTAGAATGCTTACTCGGTATATAAACTGAATCCAAACCTTTCTCATTTCAGTCAAATTCATCGCAGCAAATGGCGTCAATCCAAACTTCGCAGTGGTATTCTGCTCATTCAGATTCCTAATATGCTTCAAATTCTCCCGTAAATTCTCAAACCGCATGTTCTCATCATGCATAGGTATCGGCAAATCATTACGAAACTTCTGTTTAAAATGGTCAAACGCTTCACCTTCTGTGGCGTTTTTCAGATCAATGTCGTCATCAGCGACGACAATAAATACCAGTAAACTGAATAACCCGGCAACCCGACACAACATCATGAAACTGACAGAAGACCAACTTCCGTAATATCGGCCATGACACAAACTGAATCCCCTTAATCCCTCCACCCGCCCCGAAACTAATCCAAGTTCAACAACGATTTTTTTATAATTTTATAATTCAACAAATCAAAAAAAAATCATTAACAAACATATTACTTCTTGGACTCAACGAGGGTAGCGTGGCACTTGCCGCAGTAATGACGATCCTTGTGCTTGGCCATGAAGACGCCAGCGCCACAGTTGGCTCCGGTGCACTCGATGCGGAGACGTTCGATGTTGCCATCATCGGAAACCTGGAAAACGTAGTTTAGAAACATGTAAAGGATATATTTTTTATATATAGCACTTTTTACGTGCTCATTTACTCGTATCTCTTATCACTAACGAATCATAGGTCTAGACACAAAAATAACGATATAATCATTGCGGGGTTTTTATATAAACTTTGGTATATTAGAAAGAAAAGGGCAAGCTTACCTTGTAGTACTTGAGGACGGGAAGCTTGACCTTCTTGCGCTTGTGCTTCAGCTTCTTGGGGGTCGTGAAGACCTTCTTCTTGCGCTTCTTGCCACCGCCGAGCAATCGGAGCTCGACATCAAGGGTGGAGAGTTCCTCGACACCGAAGTCGGCAAGGGTGAGCTCAGCATCCTCGAGCTGCTTGCCTTAAATATAAGCAAAATGAACAAGGGACAAGCCGGGTCCGTCCTCAAGCAGTCAACGACAGGGCACGTCGCTGCTACTCTCGGGATTCAGCAAATATGGAAAATCAACTTACCACCGAAGATGACGCGCTGCTCCTCGGCCTCAACACCCTCCAAGCGGGTGATGGCGGACTTCAAGTCAGCGACGGTCGAAGTGGGCTGCACATCAAGGACGGCAGTTTTGCCGGATAGGGTTCGAAGGAACACCATTTCCGGTCGAAGTACCTGCAAAATAGAACGATAAGACGACTGTAAGGCTGTGGGGGAGTGATAAAGCAACGCGGAAACAAAAAAATTGGAGAAAAATAGCGAAAAACTGAGAAAAATATATGAAAACTGGAGCAAAATGCAGCGACGAGAAAAATGAGAGCGCTTTGGGCTGGGTGAGCAAGGAGCTGGGTGGTAGAAGGGGAGCGCGGCGGGACCCTAGGTACTGTGGAAAGCAAGGGAGAAAGTGCGCACGCGCGCGAGCTTGCGTAAAAAGTTGGACGCACGGCGCGACCAAGGTGACCCATTTGCTGGACACACGGCCAATTTGGCGGCTGGTTTTTCCGCGCCATGGCGGTCCACGCGTCAAGGGCGAAAAAAAAGGACCTTTTTGCTTCGCGGGCCGTCAATCTCAATAATGAGCGCCCGATTTCCTCCAATTTGGTCTCATTATAATCGCAAGATTCTTGGCAACAGATCAAGCAGAAGAAAACCCTAATCAAACAGTCAGCCTTTGTGATAATGACGTACAAAGCTGGGCCATTGCCGTTCTCACTTTTTTTGCATCGAAAAAACGCGCGCGCATGCTCTCTGTGCAATCGTGCGACTTGGGTGGTATTTTCCTCCGTTCCCCGCAAGCCCCCTTGTGGTCGCGCCGTGGACGCAAAAAGATTGAGGCGTGCTGCGCTTGAAGTAACAGTTGTTTCGAGCTTTTTCCCATGCTGCTTCGTTTATTTCGCATTGTAAATGATGTGGGAAGGTTCTGGATAGATTACGCATAGGTTATGAGGCCGATTTATATATAAAATTAGGTGATTTTGATGTGAAAATTGTCATAGAGACTTTATGAGTGTCATCAGTCAGTTTCGATGTCATAGATTTGTTAATGACGGTGCAATTAGCTTGGGTTTTGGTTGGAAGGTGTTGTCCTCGATGTTGCCATGGAAACGGAACAACGATTGAGGATCGGGATTGGTAATTTTGCGGATGGGAACGAATAGAGCTGCGCACCGTTGCTCCCCGACGACAGTTTGTAATAGTCTTTCGAAAATATGACAGTTTCCACAAGTTTTTCGAGATGTGTGTCGTTGCATCATCAATGTAATCGTGTGTTTCAAGTTTGGTTAATGTTTGACCATCGGTCAGTTAGCCAAGCGCCATTCATGCCCGATAGCAATGTTTGCTTTCCCCTGCGGTGCCTTTATCGAAGTTCAAACATAGTAATTGAGCCACTTCGATGTCCACCCGGTCTCGTCCGATTGCACTGTCCCGCTAAACACAAATCTACATATAGCATGTGCATTGTCGAACCAGGCCCTTCGAACACGTTGCCTTGTTTCCCTGCCACCAGCACCGCCGCCGATGATGATGTGGCTGGCTCTCGGCGGTCGGTTCGTACACTTTGGCGGGCAGGGGGCCTGCGGCAGCGGTCGTCGTTGACTGCCTTTGGCTCTCGTTGCTGGCGGCGACTGCTGCTCCGCCTCGACATGCTGCGCGTCGGTTGCGGATTGGTTGAGCGCTGACGTGGTCCAATGAGCGAGCGACGCGGCGACTCAACGCAGGCGGAGCGACCCTTTTTGCTCACACTGATGGGGCCGTCGCCAACGAACGCCACGCGAGATGCTTGTATCCGTGGGCTCACTGGTGTCGTCGGCGACAACGTGGCAGGCAGCTAGCCGCCGATATAGATGACTAGGTCGGGCAGCGAGGCAGACATTCGTTTTTATACGATTCTGCTAGATCTTTCTCGACGCGTACAACGTGCTTCGCATATAAGGCGTGTTTGGAAGCGTCATTTTATATAGTTGGTTGTTTTTCAGTCGTAAACCTCAGGAAGGGAAGCCATGCTTCGACAGGTTTTGGCGTTGGCCCTCGTGGCTGGAGCCGTCGGCAAGGTCTACTTCAAGGAAGAATTCGGTAAGTACATCAACGACTTCATAAAATATATGCTAATCCGCGTCATTACAGGAGAAGGATGGGAATCCCGATGGGTGCAATCTGCCCACAAGGACGACTACGGCAAGTTCATCCTCTCCGCCGGCAACTACTACGGTGATGCCAAGCGTGATGCCGGTCTCAAGACCTCGCAAGATGCCCGATTCTACGCCATCTCCTCCAAGTTCCCGACCTTCACAAACAAGGGCAAGTCTCTCGTCCTCCAATTCACCACCAAGCACGAACAACACATCGACTGCGGCGGTGGCTACATCAAGGTTCTCGCTTCTGACATCAACCAGGAAGACTTCCACGGTGAAACCCCCTACAGCATCATGTTCGGTTCCGATATCTGCGGTGCCACCAAGCGCGTCCACGTTATCATCACCTACAAGGGCAAGAACCATTTGATCAAGAAGGACATCAAGGCCAAGGATGACGAACTCACCCACTTGTACACCCTCGTCCTCAACCCTGACAACACCTACGAGGTCCAAATCGATGGCGAGAAGGTTGAATCTGGTGATTTGGAATCTGACTGGGATCTCCTCCCCGAGAAGAAGATCAAGGACCCCGATGCCAAGAAGCCCGAAGACTGGGATGACAAGGAATACATCGACGATCCGGATGACACCAAGCCCGAAGACTGGGACAAGCCGGAACACATCCCTGACCCTGATGCCAAGAAGCCCGAAGATTGGGATGATGAGATGGACGGTGAATGGCAGCCGGCTATGATCGACAACCCAGAATACAAGGGTGAATGGAAGCCCAAGCAGATCAAGAACCCCGCCTACAAGGGCAAGTGGTAAGTTGCAAACATAATTTTATATGGAATCGTGCTAATAATTGCCTTTCCAGGATCCACCCCCTCATTGACAACCCGGAATACGCTCCCGATGACGACCTCTACCTCATCAGCGACGTCGGAGCCGTCGGTTTCGATCTCTGGCAAGTCAAGTCTGGCACCATCTTCGACAACATCCTCATCACCGACTCCATCGATGAGGCCAAGGAGCACGCCGCCGAGTTCTTCGAGCCCCTCGTTGAGGCCGAGAAGGAGAAGAAGGCTGCCGCCGATGAGGCTGAGAAGGCCAAGCTCGAAGAGGAGCAAGCCAAGGCCAAGGAAGCCGAAGAAGAGAAGAAGGATGATGATGAAGAGGAAGAGGTTGAAGCCGAAGAGGAGGAGGCCCATGACGAGCTCTAAGCTCTTCACCGTGCCGCAACCAACTTCAGTTTCGCTACACCCAACCGCTTCTCCCATTCCTTCGCCCTACTAATTGCCTTCTGTTCCTCCTGCACACAATTCTCTTTAATAATAATAAGTTTTGTTGATATTTGTGTGCCCTCTTCCGGGTCCTAGGATATTTACGCCGCAGAGTGAAGGCTCTTATCTAACCTCTTTCTTGTAAATAGACTTTTCTAAGCTCTACAATCGCTGTTTTTTTGAGATAACGCGCGGCCTTGAGTTTGTCCGTTGTCTCGATCGACAGTGACCCTGACCTAATTTATTATCGAATGGCAGCGATTTTTTGTGCGTTTCCTCGTCCATTCTTTCGCTTGCCTTTTGACCCCTACCCAACACCACCCATCACGGAATCGCGAACGACTTGACCGCGAAGTTGTTTGTTTTTCGCGAAGCAAACAAAGTCAAAGTCAAGTTGCACGTTTCTCCGTCACAAAGTTCAGCACTCTTTAAAGTGATTTAAATTATTTTAATTTTTGTTTGTTTTTGATTTGGAAAAAAATGGAGTTAATAAAATACGGATATAGATGTGGGTGTAGTGAATCACATATCATTGTAACAATTGGTCGAACATTCGAATATTTAGATCCTTTTCACCTGATAGAACGATTGATTGACATTGTCTTCAGTTAGTTGTGCGCAGTGAGATGTCAAAGTCGGTGTTTGATGTCGTCGTTGTTGGCGCTGGAATCGTCGGAGCAGCTACGGCTCGGCAATTGGCCATCTCTCGTCCAGCTTTGTCCATCGCCCTGATCGATAAGGAGGCCCATGTCGCTGGCCATCAGTCAGGACACAATTCTGGCGTTATCCATGCTGGAATCTATTACGTTCCCGGGTCGTTGAAGGCCAAATTGTGTGTTCAGGGTATCGATCTCGCTTACGACTACCTGAATCAAAAAGGAATTCCACATAAAAAGGTCGGAAAGTTGATCGTGGCGACGGATGAGACCAAAGTCAAAAACTTGGAGGTACAGTGTAATGGCATCTGGCGTCTGGCACTTTCTAAACTCGACATTTGCAGGTTCTGTTCGATCGAGCAACAAAAAACGGGTGCAGAGACATTGAACTTGTCGATGCGAAACGGATCAAAGAGCTGGAACCCCTGTGTAGAGTGAGTTACAGTACTTGTGCCTGCCGTTGAAAGCTAAATGGTACCATTCCAGGGCATCAAAGCGATCTGGTCGCCTCACACTGGCATCGTTGATTGGGGGCTTGTCACGAAGCACTATGTAAATGATTTCGAAGCTTCTGGAGGGCAGCTTTTCTTGAAACATGGGCTTAGAAAGATTAGCCATTTAGCAGATAGCGGCACCCATCCTGTTTTGATTGAAACTGATGGCTCTAAAGTGAGTCCAATCTATTATGACGTCTGTTATCTGTGCGTTTTCAGGCTCCAAAGATTTCCTGCAAGCATCTGATCACCTGCACGGGAGTTTATTCCGATCGAATTGCTCAACTGACGGGCTGTGATGTATTGCCGAAAATGGTGCCGATCCGAGGTGAATACTTGAAGTTGAAACCGCATAAAAGTGGAATGGTCAAAACAAACATCTATCCAGTTAGTTGTTTATGACCGAAACATGGCTCGTGACGTGTATTTTTTAGGTCCCAGATCCTCGATTCCCGTTTCTCGGCGTTCATTTCACGCCTAATATGAAAGGAGGTCAGTTTTTACATACATTTTGACAGTTTTAAGTTGTACGTACTTATTGGCACATTGCAGAAATCCTTCTCGGTCCCAATGCCGTTCTTGCCTTCTCCCGCGAAGGTTACAAGTTCTTCGACTTTTCACCAAAGGATTTCATTGATGCTGTATCATATTCGTGGGTTTTTAGGCTATCCAAAGTAATGTAATGTTAAACCTGTTTAGGGGTATCCGAAAGCTCATGTTTAAGTACTTCGCTTTTGGTTTTGGCCAAGTCTACCGTAGTTTCGTAACTCGAGCCCAAGTGAAGGAGCTTCAAGAATTCGTGCCATCCTTAACCGTCGCCGATGTCGAAGCGTATGTTCATTTCTGTTTTGATCTTCGTTAAAAAGCGGTTTCAGAGGCCCCGCCGGTGTCCGTGCCCAAGCCATCGGTGCCAATGGTGACCTCATCGATGACTTCATCTTCGACGGTGGCGAGGGCGCTCTCGGATCTCGCGTTCTCCACGTTCGAAACGCTCCAAGCCCTGGGGCTACATCAAGTTTGGCCATTGCGAAGATGATTGTCGATCAAGCTGCGGACAAGTTCAAATTGTAACTGTTTGCATTGATGGCAGTATAGTTTTATTAAACTTTTTATTACTAATTACGATATGTATAGCTCGTTTCAGTCAATATTACGATTAATAAAGTTTTTAAATTTACAACTTTTTACATATTTGAGATCGATTAACACGTCCGGCATGACATCAGTGATGGCTGTTTTCAAAGAAGCTTCCCTCCTCGAAGCACGTACTCGACCGCAGTCCACTGTACGTACTCAACTTCTGGGTGGGCCCATCCTCCTCATCCCGACTCGGTGGTCCATGACGTTGGGACTTGGAACTGCCGACCCTGTTATATAACAGACAGTTTTAAATTAAAAATATAAGAGTTTGTAATATTTATCTAAGATAGTTTTGTAAAACTCGAAGCAACTCAAACTGCATAATTTGAAGTTTAAATTTTGAAACTGAAAAAACTTTTTTTGAAGGAAATTACAGTATTCGATGCAATTATCGGGACTATTTTTAGATTTTTTAAGGTGACACTGTCTGTATGTGGCCAAAGCAAACGCTATTCCCTTTTTACTAGTTCATAAGTCAAAGGCTTGTCGGAATACATAATGTGCACTGCCCGCGGTACTGCATCTATGCTAGCAATCGTGACATAAACGGGTGGCTTAAGCTTGAAATTGTTATCTAGCATTGCAGCAACTTTCGCTTCGGTTTTGGACTTCGGTTCATCAAAGAGTAAACAAAGTTCTAATTCAAATGCGTTACGTTGAGCCTGAAAACAATTGTAATGTTATTCAAATAAATATTAACCGGTTGTTTTCTACGCTTACCAAAAAAAATTTTAATAGCGTATGTGGACTAATATCTAGCATGCTCAGAGATGTCAGCCCCAGTTTGATTTTAAATAATCCTGATAAGTTTGAAATTAACATGCCATCCAACCCATCAGGCAATACAGGAAATGGCATCCATTCGATTCTTGGAAAATGTTTTAAAATTGATTGGCAGATGTCTCTCGTAGTAGTGGTGTTGTCGTATGTACAATCTAATAACTCTAAAATAGGGCAGGCAATCTCTGGTTTTATGGACAACTTTGCATTTAGATTGCAACGCATTTTGGTAACAAATGCTAGGTCAATGTGACAACGCTTCAGCTGTAACCATCCGGAATGTGACAACACAAAGTGGTCAAAAATTAACTCAGTATTCTTTAAATCCCACGCTTTTAAACCATAAGCAAATGTACGTAATTCATGTTTTTCCAGCGTGACGGGATTAGAACCCAAATCATAGCAGCGATTTAAACTACCATCAATTTTAACGTAATTTTTACTCCAGTTAGACAAAGTTGTTACGGTCAAGCGTTGAAGCCGCGAGGTAAAATTCGGTGCAGCAATTTGAAGTGAATATGCTTCGAAGGGGGTCGACAATTCTATAAGTCGGCAACGAAGACCATAAGGGAGCGAGAGCAGTGGAAACGGCATGTTCTTAACGTAAAGCAATGCAGTTGTAGCTAACTGATGAGGTGCGACGCTTTAGCAGACACTGGAGGTTCGTCACCGCGCGCAAAATACTGTTCCGAAAGTATGAATCAATAGGCGAAAGGGGCTGTCCAGAAATTACGTCATCGCAAAATCAGTGATTTGGATACCCCCTCCCCCCT
>KB455029.1:387010-401537 GCA_000341325.1 Panagrellus redivivus
ATCTATACCCAAATAATGACAGTATTTTGCCTATTTTGCATAAATTAGACACAAAGACAGACAGTTCCTCACCCAAAGCAGGTTTAACAGCATCAACAAACTCGTCATTCTGTTTTGCCGGCATTTTTACCCCAGCAAACAGTACAGTTGACCAGCTAAAATGGAAGAAGGAAATGCAAATTGAAGAAAAGCGCGGTCGGCGAAAAAGTGCAAGAATAACAACCAGTCGCGCAGGCTAGCTCGAAGTCTTCTTCTTTTCGAAGCGCAACAAGCACTTTTCTACGGACAGTCGGCTGCATAGTTTGATTCAATCGATCAATGGGAAAGAAAATGGGGGAAATGGGTGTTGCAGGAATACAATAAGTTTGAAAAAAATGTCTAAAGGTGTGGAAAAAGACCTCCAGGCAGTGGAAATCGGACATTATGAAACTAACTGTCTTGAAGAAAGTCAAAAAAGCAATAAAAAGTGCAATTTTGACGCAATAATTCAAAGACAAATGGCTTAGACGGATGAAAAAGTTCATAAAATAGCACAAAAAGCCAAATTCAATAAAAGTAAATAAGATAAAGCAGACAAAACCCATTTAAAAGTTGAAGAAAACAAAATCAAAAGCCCGCAACTAGTCAAAGAATGCATGCAGCTTCAAGACAGCAAAGCAATGCGTAGGATGCCCATGGCCGTGTTGGCAGCTGTTCTCGTTCAGCCGGGGAAAGCATCTAGAGTGGCAAGCACGGGTCCGTGAATGCTTGCTTTCGCCGTATTTTGGGGTCGTGGGGGTGTTACACAACGATTTCGACCAACAAACGATGCAAAGCTTTGGCGCTTTTTTTGCTACTGACAGCAGGGGTGAAGTGAAGTGATGAATGAATGGATCGACAAAACAATTGACACCAAAAGTACTTATAATAAATAGGTAAACAAATTTGGATATTTGACTTTTTAATTATCAAATTTTGTTAAAAAGTTATCGTAAAACTTACCCAAGTCTTCCATATTTTTAGACGTTGAAGCTGTCGGTTCGGGTTCGTCGGCAATCATGATGAAGGTTAAAAGCTGAAAGGTATTTGATGTGCTTCTAGAAACTTTTAATGCACGCGAAATTTGATAAGGTGCTTCACCAATCAATGAAAGTAAGAACTATTGAAAAGGGAAAGCATCGATACAGCCATGGAAGATTGCGAAAAGGCCTCCAAGACGTTCGACAAAGACACGCATGTTGACATGGGGTATCACTATCCATGTTGACAAACTGAATTTGAGGCTTCGCTTCGCCGACGAACAACCAAGACGTCAAAATTGAATCGAATTGTACGACGAATCTCGAAACCATCAAATTAAACAACTTTCTCTAAGCCCAACCGACAAATTCATTCTCGAGGACCACTTGGACTTGAATTCAAACAACAAGCGTGATTGCGTCTTAACACTTGATGAAAGCAAACACCACAAGGCTGAACAGTTCCGTTTGGTTTCACACACAGTCGGAATGTGTTGGAACAAAACTCCAACAATGTCCCGCCGTATCTAATGTTATGTTGTGTCCTCCTGGTCGGGGCCCTGTCTGCTCATTGCATTTCCGCATGTATTTGGTAGAGTGTGTCCGTTTTGTGACGCATCTGCTGATGGCGCAGAGCCCGCCGATCCGATAGTACCTGCTACCGCTCAACAGCATTACAGTCAAGGGGCATGGTGCCGCACGCGTGCGCGAGAGGAGCACAGTCAGACTGTTTCGATCGACCGGCGGCAAGGCCAGAGGTTCACTTTCGCACTTTTTGGGTATCTATACTTTCTATGGAAGCTTTGATCGATGAAAGTACAATTATAATGATCGCTTGGTGTATGCAATTCACTTATTGCATAACAACGCCCATGTTTGTCATTATCAATGATCGTCTTTTAAGATTTCAATCAACAAATTTTTAAATTTATTGCTTTTATTATGAAACGATAAAATTTAAATTTTTTACAATTACAAAAAGTTCAAGAAAAGCATTAGTCCTCTCTACTCGCGGGGCATTGAAGACGAAGACCCTCTGACAGAAGCGTGATATAATTTAAAGGAACAGATATTTTGATGAAAACAACAGGTTGTTTCTCAAAGTGAATGTGGCGCCAAGATTCAACATTCTCTTCGCTAGCAACGTGCCTCCAAATGACATAATCCGTACTGACTTCAAGGTTGTAACTATAACGAGTAATGCCCAGAAGGCACAACCTCATACTATCAAGAAGATACGGCTGCGCTAGCTGCACCAGAAATCCGTCGGAATATGGGTTACTAGTGAGTTTTGTTGATTTTATAATAGAATTCTGCGAAATGATGTTGTTTGATGGAATGAGCAATGTGCTTTCAGGATCAACTTCGAATTCGCCTTGATACCTACTCGTGTAGAAGACCTCGAAGTGGGAAATTGAGAAGACGGCAACGGAGGAAGCAGAGCCCTGGATGCGAATATAGCGAACAGGACGTTCTTGGAAGTAAAGCTCTTGAAGGCTGCGACAAACGTATCGTGAATGATCAATGATGCGGGTCCACTCGACGTTGTCTTCGGACACTGAGATCCAATAAGAACCAAAACTTTTTAACAATGTCATTTTTAAATAGTTCAGCATATACCGGTGTCCAAGATTAATGAAAATACCACTTGTCCCCCTTCTATGTTCCAAAACATCCGCCGGATTAAACAACGATTTTTGACCATCAATTGCTACCTCGGCACCGTATAACGCCACATTTTCGTCCTCCACTTTGTAAAGAGGTCCTCCGGTTACTTGTTGTTCACGAAAAACGCCAACAATCACTTGAGGTTCAATCATATCTGCTGGAACAGATGCCAGATCTTCCAGCGTAATCGACGATAATGGCACGTTCTTCATGATATCAGGGAAGTTATCTCGTTTAGCCGGATTTGCCCTCATCCAATTAAGAACGGCACGGAAGATGTCACCATTAGAAGCGGAGAGAACGCATTGGGTTAACACCACGTTCAACGCATCCGGTGAAAGTGCAGCGAAACTAACATGATTGAGAATCCGGCAGAGCTCTTTTCTCATATATTGAATGGCAAAGGCAGTCAATCTATTCAGTGATAGCTGTACGGCGTCATTCAGGATGAAACAAACGTTTTCAAGTCTGCAGTTTTGCGCGAAATAGTCGGCAGCCAAATTGACCAACTCCGTGATTTGCAATGTGTGTGCCACGTGAATGACTTCAAAGGCATTGCCGAGCGACACAAGTTCAATGGCACTCGTGTAGATCCATTGCAAAACAGAGTTAAATCCGTCAATTGGCACATCCAGGAGTTCGACTCTTGAATTTGCGTCAACAACGCCACGTCCAAACATGGTTCTGTAAACAGTAAATGTAAATAAAACATTATAAAAATCAATGGCTTACTGAAAATACTGGCATCGTTGAGCCAAAATGACGCGATGTGCCGGAATTTCAAAGTCACCGATGACAATGGTGACATCGGAAAGCGTATCACTAAGGTAGAGAGCGCCGAGTTGCTCGACGAAGCGATCGGCAGGGGTTGCCATGGCAATGGATGCTTACTGAAAAAGGGCAGAATATGGATTAATATAGACAAGATGAGTAAAGTTGCCGCGAAAACGGAAGTATGAACGCTTTGGATATAAATAGTAGCTTGCATGCGCAAAAAAGAAAATGTGATGCGGGAAAAACACGACCGATCAAGCTATGCATGCCAAGGACAACTGATGTAATATGCTTGGATGGGTGCTTTTATATGTAATATCAAACGGTATTGCGCGTTATTGATCCACAGGGTACAATTTCCCGCGCTCCCGCATGTTTACGGTACCGTGCCAATTTTTTAATTTAACCAAATTGACAAGTTCGCAAGGGTCTTTGGTTTTTCCGTAAGAGGCTTTTTCAATAGCAGTTTTTGGCATTAATATAAACCTATATCATTCCATTGTCAATTTTGTTTTCGTCGATGTTTGTCGTTTGTTTTTCAGTCTATCAATCAACAAATATTTAAATTTATTACATTTAGATATTATGAAAGATTGTAGGCGAAAGGGTCCCGAGGACGAAAGGGTCCCGCTCCATAAAAAAAAACGCACATCGCATGCGCTTGCTTGTGCGGCTGTGTGTCCGACCTCGCGGACAGACAAGCAAGCGCATGCAATGTGCGTTTTTTTTTATGGAGCGGGACCCTTTCGTCCTCGGGACCCTTTCGCCTACAATCATTATGAAAGGATAAAATTAAAAATAAAGTATCTTACAATTAAAAAAACGGACGAACCGTGTGATAGGCTTCAAAGTGTGAAATTGAAAAGAGAGGATCGGGAGAAGCCGTGCCTTGGATGCGAATATAACGAACAGGACGTGCTTTGAAGTAAAGCGTTTGGTTACCGCGGCATTTGTATTTTGAATGATTGATGACCTGGGTCCAACTGACATTGTCTTCTGACACTGAGATCATGTAAGAACCATAACTACCCAACACCACCATTCTTAAAAGGTTCAGCATAAAGCGACGTCCAAGATCAATCAGAATGCCCTCGGCATCGATTCGATGTGCCGAAACATACGCAGGCTGAAACAATGCCGTTTTACCGTCAATTGTAACATTGGAACCGTACAACGCCAAGTTTTCATATTTTAACACGTAAAGAGGTCCTCCGGCTACTTGTTGTTCACGAACAAGGTCAACAATCACTTGAGGATCAATCACATCGGCTGGAACTGCGGCCACGTCTTGCAGTGTAATCGACGATAATGGCACGTTCTTCATGATATCAGGGAAGTTATCTCGTTTAGCCGGATTCGCCCTCATCCAATTAAGAACGGCACGAAAGATGTCGCTATAAGGAGCTTCAAGAATGCATTCGACCAACACCTTGTTAAGGGCTTCCGGTGAAAGCGCGGCAAAAGTAGCATGTTTGAGGACCTCACAAGGCGGATTTCTTAGACATTGAATTGCAAAGGTAGTCAATCCATTCAGGGACAATCGAACGGCTTCATTGAGGATGAAACAAACAGTTTCAACTCTGCAATTCTGTTTAAACCATTCGATAACCAAATCGACCAATTCTTCGATGTGCAACATCTGCGCCACACGAATGACTTCAGAAGCATTTTCGACCGAGATAAGTTCAATCGAG
This sequence comes from Panagrellus redivivus, assembly GCA_000341325.1. NCBI lineage: Eukaryota > Metazoa > Nematoda > Chromadorea > Rhabditida > Panagrolaimidae > Panagrellus > Panagrellus redivivus. Next base: position 392,145 of record KB455029.1, read on the forward strand.
CTAGTGTAGATCCATTTCAAGACGGCATTAAATCCGTCAATTGGCGTATTCAGAAGTTCGATTCTCGAATTTGCGTCAACCGCGCCTTGCCCAAACATTACCCTGAAAGTAAATTAGTTAAAAAGTTTATAAAGAATAAGGGCTTCTTACTCAAAATGTTTGCATCGTTGAGCCAAAATAACGCGATGCGCCGGGATTTCGACGTCACCGATAACAATGGTGACATCGGACAGCTTATCTTTACGGTAGAGGGCACCGACTTGTTCGACAAATCGATGGAGCGGGGTTGCGGTGGCCATGGTCATAGCTAAAGATACTCACTGAAAATGGGCTAAATTCAAATTAATATATGTGTATGCAGGATGAGAAAAGGTGAAGCAAAATGAAAGAAAATAAGCTTTGGATATATATCCAAAGCTTACTTAGCTTGCCCGCGAAAAATAAGAAAAGGTGTTACCGAAAAAAAAAACACGACCGATCAAGCCTTGCATGCCAAGGACAACTGAAGCAATATGCTTGGATCGGTGCTTTTATATGCAATCACGAACGGTATTGCGCGTTGTTGGTGCACAAGATGCTATTTCCCGCGCTCCTGCATGAAAACAGCATCTGAAAAGTTTTTTAGTTCTACCAATTTTGCACAGACTTTTGTAAATTTGGAAAAACCTACTTTCATATTAATTTTTGATTGACAGAGTTGATAAAATGCATATTTTTCATTCGTTTGTTTTGACATTTGCTTGAAACCTAAGTAAGTGGAATAAAAACTGTACATTACAAATCAAAAAATTAAAAAAGTAGTGTTTCGTTGTTGCAGGACAAATGTTTGAATTTTTGTTTTTAAAATTCGCTTATACCAAATTTTAATTTGACATAGTAAAAAAATCATAAAGATTTTTCATTCCGTTCCAACATTTGCTGGTCAATAATGTAATCGCAATGAAAAACTGCAATAGAAAAATTCAAATTTCCAAAGAAATCGCAAATCCCCAACAAACCATCTTTTCGCGCGCGTTGGCGTTCCGTCCCGAAACGCGTCCTACCCTTTTCGCAACGTTTTCGTCACGCGCTCCGTTTCTTGTTTTTTGCGCTTTCCATTCGTTTTCTTTCCATTTCTCAGCTGAATATTCTTCAACGATGGCCCAAACTCTCCGTAGCGGTTTCTATTTTGCTGGCGACTCGTCCGTGATCGGTCAAATCCGGTCCGCCGACCCTGCTTCCTATTATTTGGTTCTCAATGGCCAGGTTGTCGAAAACGTCGACGCTCTTCCATCCGATGCATTTTTCTCGCTGAATTGTCGCCTTCTCGGTGGCAAGGGCGGCTTCGGATCGTTGCTGAGGTCCTTCCGCATCCACAAGAGCGCGAATCAGCTCATGTGCCGTGATTTGACCGGGCGACGTTTGGCGGATGTCAAGGAAGAAGAACGGCTCCGGAAATATGTCGCCAAAAAGAAGGAACGTGAAGAGAAGGCTAAACGGAAGGAGTAAGTCGCTTTTTCGCTTTATTATTGACTTAATTTATATAAAAACATTGATTTCAGAGAAGAGAAGCTACTCAAACTGAAATCCGGCTCCAAAGTCAAGCATCACTTCAAGGACAAGAAGTACATGCGCCAACGCGACGTCTTGCTAGAACAGATGGAAGATGCCATCGAAGCCGGCATCGCAGCCGAGAAGTCAGCATCCCCGGAAGCTGATAATGCTGTTGGCAAGTCTTCATCCGCCTCGCCTGTCGATGGAAGCGATTCCGACTCTGATATCGATCTCGACACCGGAATGCCATTGATCAAGTCGCGTAAGCGAAAGGCGATCGTTGTCAAGGAGGTCCCGGTTGTGGAGAAGAAGGCGAAGATTGCAAAGCCGTCGAAACCCGTTGCGAAGTTTGTCGCAGCTCGCCCTGCTGCTCCAGAGCCTGTGAAGGTCGTTGAGAAGGCCGAAAAGAAGGACTTCCCAGCCGTCAATCTGGATTCTATCGGCAATGCCGCGGAATTGGAAGCGCTCGGTCTCGATCACCTCAAACACGCTCTCGAAGGTATGTCACAACTTTCTCTTGATTAATTTATATATAAACTTTTCAGCTCGTGGCCTCAAATGCGGCGGAACCGCCACCGAACGTGCTGCTCGTCTTTTCTCCGTGAAGGGTCTTACCCCGGATAAATACCCGAAGAAGATCCGTGCTGCACCGGCAAAGAAGTGATTAAACGTTTTCTTTCATAATTGACATCATTTATTTGTACATTTTTGTCGCCGTAATATTGTGGAGCGCGACTGTATAAACCGAGTTAGTATTACTGTGTTGCCTTTGATGTTTGACGAAGTTTGAACCTTTGATATATCTTTGGATTTGCGTCGTTGAACCGATTGAACTTGGTGAATTTGTAGGATAATGGCCAAAACACGCTCCATGCCGGCTTCCCCCGGAACGCCGCTCACTTTGGAGGCGGCTTTGAAGAAGACGCCGAGGAAGGGTGCAGCTACACCGAAGAAGCCCAGTCATACGGATACGCCTCGACCTCCGAAGCCTGCTGCGAAGGCGGTTGAGGAGACCAAGGATACTCCTGCTAAGGCTAAAGCTTCGCCAAAACCTGCCAAGGTTGCTGCTACACCGAAGCCCGCCAAGACCCCAGCGACACCGAAGAACGCTAAACCCGCCGCCACGCCAAAGCCGGCCAAGCCTGCTGCCACTCCGAAGCAGACCAAAACTGTTGTTACTCCCAAGGCTACCCCCGCCGAACCTGCTCCTACTCCGAAGCAGACCAAGGCCACACCGAAGCCGGCTAAAGTTGTCGCTACACCAAAACCGACCAAAGCTGCTGCCACACCAAAAACAGCAAAGACGGTCGCTACCCCTAAGGCCACCCCAGCCAAGCCTGCTCCTACTCCGAAGCAGACCAAGGCTACGCCGAAGCCGACCAAAGCTGCTGCCACACCAAAGCCAGCAAAGGCTACTCCGAAGCCAAAACTACCTGTCATCGAAGCCGCCAAGAAAGCAGAAACCGCTGTCGAGTCTCCCGTCCTCAAGAACACCAAGGCCAGCAAGCTTGCCAATCTCTTCAAGTCTGCCAAGGGCAAGAAGGACGCTGCTGAAATCAAGAAGCTGACGGAAGAGCTTGGCCTCTCATCTGACGAGTTCGATGACAGTGATGCCGACATTTTCGACGAAAGCGACGATGGTCTTGTCTACGCTCAGGATGCCAGCGACGAAGAGGAAGAAGGCGGTATTGCCGTAATCAACGCTGACGATGACGAAGACATTGCCGATAGCGAAGAAGAAGCCGACGAAAGTAAAGAGGAGGTCGTTGCCAAGCCCGCGAAGAAGACCACCCCGACTGCTGTGATCACGAAGACCGGTAATACCCCAGAACCCAAAACGACCACGACTGAGATTGTGAAGCGAGCACGGAGGCGTAAGGCTAAAGCCGTTTACCCTGTCGTCGAAGATGGCGTCCTCAAGTCGGCGAAGGTCGGTGAGAATGGCGAAATTGAAATCATCGGAGTCGGCATGAAGTTGAATTTCGATAAGAAAACCAACAATATCAAACGCGAGATTGACGCAACTGTGAGTTTAGCTTTTTGAGTATGCATTCAAAAGTAATGTTTTCATTTCAGGGTGGCATTGCGCTCAAGGCCCTCACTGCCTACCAATCCGATGCCCAGAAAGACAAGAAGAAGCTTTTCGAAGAGGAAGGCAATGCCGTTTACCTCGACGTCAAGTACAAGTTGCCTGGATTCATCCCGACGACTCAACGTGTCGGCAGCCGCAAGCTCTAGTATGTTTTTACCATCTCAAATGACTCTTTTATTAATCCTTGTTCTTTCAGCGAATTGACTTTCCCTGAAAAGACGCCCGAAAACGCATCCGTCTGCCTCATCTTGCCCGATCTCTCCCACACGGAAGCCGATGTCAAGGACCACGATTACGAGAAGCAAGCCCGTCTCTGGGGCGACATTCTTCGCGAAAAGTTCAACCTCACAGGCAAAGACGTCTCCAAGATCTACACCATGACCCAGCTTCGACGTGAAATCCACACCCGTGCTGATAAGAACAAGTTTGCCCGCACCTACGACATTTTCCTCGTTGATCGCAGCATCTACACGCTTGTCATCTACCACATTGGTCGTGACTTCCAGAAGGGATCCCGTCAGCCGTACCCGTTGATCATCACGGCTAACAATGTTCCGCAACAAATCAAGCGCGCTTATGGATTGGCTTCGATGGATGTCCGCCCCGGAACGTGCCACGTTTCCTTGAAGATTGGCAATCTGACACAAGGCGCCTCCAAGCTTGCTGTCAACCTTCGTTCCGCTACCGAATGCCTTTTCAAGAACATTCCTGGTGGCTGGAAGAACCTGAAGACCGCGTCCATTGCCTTGGATGAGTTTACGATCCAGTTGCCGATCTACGTCGATTTCTCGCCCAAATCTGAAGTCGAAATGGTCAAGCCCGAGCCTGCTCCGCGTAACATCGTTGAAGACGAACTCAACACCCTCGACAGCAAGTATCGCGTTCGTATCGATAACGGCGAGATCAAGGTTGTCGATGCCAAGAGTAAGTTTTGCACACTCTTTCTCCGTTTTTCTAATTTGTGTTCTTCCAGCTGGTCAAGTCGTCGGCGATCCCAAGGCCTACTTTGGTGATGCTCTCGAAGATGTCGAAGACGATGGTGTCGCTGTTGTTGATGAAGAAGAAGAGACTTTCAAGGCTGCGCCGCTCGTTGTCAAGACCGGTGAAGCCGCTGTTGAGGATGGAGCCGTCAAGCCGAAGAAGGCTGGTGCCGAGAATGTCAAGCCGAAGAAGGCCAACAAGAAGCGTAAGCACGCCAGCAAATCTGCTGGACCCCCATCCAAGAAGGCCGTCAAGGCCTAATTGGCCTGTTTACGTCCATAAATCGTTGTTTGTTTCTTTATTTTATCGTTTACTGCAGATTTCTGCGATTTATTGTTGAGTTTTTTGATTGTTGAGTTACTTCAAAACGTTATAGTAAACTTTTTTATTTGAAGTTGACAGAAAACACAAATTCTAAACTTAAGTAAACTTTGTACGGCTTTAGAAAAGTCAAAAACAAATAATTAGGGCTCGGCAATCTCCGACTTTACTTTTTTTTCCTGGGCGATGCTGCTGTCATTGGCACTGCTGGTGCCGCTGCTGGTACCGCTACTGTCGTTCACCTTCTTGTAGCGACGCTCCGGATTGCCGGAAATGCATCGGACGGCGTGCCGCTTCATTTCGTAGGTGGTCGTCCGCTTCGGGTAGAGTCCAGGGCCCTTGCATCGTTTACACAGGTAGTACTCCAGTTGGAGGCCTTCATGTTCGATCATAAAGGGCTCATACTCATCGAGCAGTTTGAAGCTCCAGCCTTTCGGGACCTTGGAGTAGTCGAGACGGTCGCCCGGATCCGCGCTCGATTCACGGAAGTGCTTACGTTTGCGGTATGGGCGCCGCGTCCTGACTTCATTGTTCTCGGCTCCATCCAAGGGGGCTTCACTGCTCTTTCTGGAGGTCCGTTTGTGTTGCTCGACGTCTCCGGAAGGATCATAGACGACTTTCTCTTTGCGTTCCCGCTTCGGGCGGTTTTCGGTAAGCGAAGGCACGATGAGCGGGAGCGGCTGACGCGAAGTTCGAGATTTTTTGAGGGGAACAGGGCTGGATTCATCGAGTTCTGTCGTTTCGGCGGTGGTATCGGCGGAGGCAGGGTCTGGCTGAGGTGAGGAAGTTGTTTCATCGGGGATGGAAGGTGTCATCGTGCAGACGCTGTCTTGCAATGAAACATCGAGGGAAGCGATGTCGGCCATTCTGATGGGAGGATGGGGTCCTGAAACCGATAAACGACGTAAATTATATGAATGAAAGAGCACGAAAGACTCCAAAAGGGTTAACAAAGGGATGCGACGAGTAACCTAGGTTATTTGAGCGCGAAAATCAAGGGGACCAACGCGTCCAAAAGAAACATTCGAAAACCAAACGCAATGTCGATGTTGTTTTGGGCGAGTGGTGACAATGTAGCCATAGGTTATGTACAGAAGAGTCCCAAAAATTGAAGGAAACGATGCATTTTCCGGTAAGAATCAATGAAAATCGAAAATAAGCAGGCGAAAGTCAGAAAGATTTGAAAAAGAACGTTCACAGCGCGCGCTTTCGTTGTTAGAGCATTCGACAAACCTCAAAAGGCGGTGCAAAAGTGCTGCAAAACCCGGCGATCAGTCGATACGGCTTCACGTGTCTGGCGTTTACATCACTGTTTAACGGAAATAACTTTATTATGAGTACCTTTTTTGATTAATATACATGTCTCTTATTTGAGATGAAAACCGCAAAAATGATCTTGTGTTCGTTCATTCATAATTCGAGTTGCACGTTTGACTTTATTAAATACGAAAAACGAATTACAGTGTCACCGTTATCACAAAACCATAGCATTCCTACCCGCCGGCGGCTTCGTATCATCCAAACTTTTCGGATCTTCGTCGTGCGTCTTGTATCGCGTAATCGACGCCTTCCCGGTGTCACCATTCAGCTTCAGAGCCACTGATCCATTTCGAAAACTATCCAAGAAGGATACTGGCGACCACACAGTGAGCAGTTGGTCCGGAAAGTTCAAAATGCCTTCATTTACGATTTGCCTGCTGCGAATGACCATTCGAAGTTTGTTGTCCTTGCAGAATTGGGAGACCATTTCACAGGTAAACGTCGGCGACCCATCATTGAAGTTTTCCTCTTCAGCACTGTGGGGACCTGATGCCGGCGGTTTGAGACACCCCCATTGGCATTCGATGGTCATCAGGACATGGGAGGCAAGGCGAGGTGGCCGTTCCACTTTTCTAAGTTCTTTGATGCCTTGTTTTACGAGTTCTGGACCAATGCCACCAGCGACGAGCAGGTAATTGTCATTTAGAACGGCAGCCAGGGGCAGTGCGACCAGAAGTTGATCGAGGTAGGCCCAGACGAGGGCGTCTTCCATGAGGCCTCGGCGGTGAAGGCCGGCGATGAAGTCTTGGCCCTGGAAGTCAGTTATGTTGGGAGTGTCGGCATAGTGGCACTTACCTTTAGAACTTCGGCATCCTCGAAACATCCTTTCAGCAAAAACACATGCTTCGGAAAGCGCACTTTCATTGCGATCAACATAAACAGACTTTCGTGTGGCGCGAATCCCTGACCACTGAAGCAGCCCAGAAACACATATGTCGTAGCCGGCGGCATTCCACAATGGCTCAGCAAAGTCACCAGACTGTCTCCATGACCGTGGACGCCTCCAATGATACAGACTGTGCCGGTTATATCGATGACAGGAGGTTCTGATCGCAGGATTCGATGGCCTTCACGGAGAACTTGTAACATCTGAATCACAAACTTCAAAACTGCCAAAACCAACATTCCTTACCGGCTTGGCAGTGTACTGTGGCGGTGGCTGATCGATAAAGTTGTAAATGTAGTTCCAAATGTTCTGAATCAGCGGTTCCGGGTCAGGCCGATCGCCACTCATGCCCAAAGTCGCAAAGAACTTGTCATCCTGAGGGGCTGCTGGCGTTGGTAGAGCCGCCGTACTTGTACTGACTTGTGCCGAGGTACTCATATCGTTGCTGTTCGTCGAGACGGTAGCCTTTTTTGAATGACTCTAAAAGCGCCACTGTAAACAATGTTTTTTAAATGGTACAAACCACAGAAGCTTCAGAATGTGTCGAGGGTCCTGTGGCCATTCTGCCACTTTTTGATACAATAAACTGCTGCCATCCTGGGAGACTGTACTCCGTGCAGTTGGTATTCTAATTTGGGACTCCGTTTTAGACTCTTGCAGTTTAGTCAGCCCCCTTTTCAATGTAATAATTTTATCGCCAATCAGAATCCGTTGCACAAAGGGCATTGATTAACTCTATTGTCAATCATGATAACAAAACATCATACTACCGTTAATATCAAGCATTTTATAGTCAAAAGTCAATAGTTATTATTACTTGCTCAAAGTTTTATTTGTATTATGCTGAATGCTGACCACCTTGGAGACTGTCGAAGTCATGCCGCGACGAAAGTACTTGTTTTTAAACTGAAATGTTCTCTGGTAAGTCATTATCATTATTATTGTTTAATGAGACATGCCTCATGATTGAAGATAATGAAAATAAGCGAATTAGCAGAGCAATGCCATATCAAAGAAAACGTTACAATGCTGAATAGTTGGGGGATGTCACCTGGCAGCGTGAGTGGGAAAAGTCGAAACGTTATCCAACATACTGAAATAATGTATTTGTAAAATTTGATAAAGATCTAACAGAACATACTTGTAAACAGAATGGAACACCCAGCAAATTGTACTGCGTAGCGCACTTCTTTCACACGTTTTGCGTTGGCATGACTGTTAGGAATTGCATGTACGGTAGCCTTACTGGTTTTGTGTACGTAAACAAAGACCTGGAAGCATGTAGTGTTAAAACAAAGACGTGTAGGCACATGATAAAAACAAGGGGTTGTAATGTGTCTTCTTCTGTGTCTAATATGTTCAAAGTTGGCATAAGTTCGATAAAAATGGCATAATATGTTAAGATTATGACAATGCTACTTATAAGTGATATAAAAACAAGCTTGTTTTGAAAGCTACTTACCCAAATATACAAAACAGAGCAAAGTAGAGAACCAAATGTATTCAATGGCACATCGACGAACGAGTTGGCATAGTTAAAATCAGTATCGATGTAAGCATAAGAAAACAAAGGGTAGTAAATGTACACACTAAAAGCATTAAACTTAGTTTTCGAACGGAATAGTGGTGATTGCAACTAACCTGCAACATGGAAGAACGTACTCCGACACGTAAGCTAGCGTAACACTGAGCGCAAAGATGATACCGCTTATCACCCAGCATCGACCACGAGTGAAAAAGTGTTTCCGATAGTAAACTACTGTCACAAATCTGAACTTCTATCAATTTAACTCATCAAAGCCTTTTGAAATCTTACCTATTCGAAGCCATTACGATCTGCATGAAAACATCTGCATACCAAAACACTAAAAACCCATAACTGATCAGCTTTGTGAAAACGGGTGACAGAAAATTAGTTTGAAACATGCTAGCCGGTGACAAGTAACCTAATATAAGTATACTTTGGCATGTATTACCAAAAATGTTGGCGATAGCAAAGATGTAGATAGAATTATGGGCTGAAAAGTAACGCAACAAAACGTAAAGCACAGATAGGTTTGCAATGACGCAGAAACCGGACGATGCTATCAATGCACCACCAGTCAGGAGAGTTGCCCAGTTGACGTCCACCATTTCCAGAAGTTTGTTTAAAATTATAACTTCCAAATAAATAAAAAACCAAGTGTAGCCTTCACAAATATTGGGTTGGTAACAAAGTCTTTTCCGGTCTTTCAGTAAATTAACTTGTTGTAAGCAGTTC
>KB455029.1:401547-420708 GCA_000341325.1 Panagrellus redivivus
TGTGTGCTGCTGGCTTCAGGCGAAGCATTAGCGACACTTGTTCAACTTAAAAGTGTACTTTTTGAACGTTTTTTGAATGGCATTTGTTTAGTTGGCGTCAAATTCAGCTAAATTTCAGAATTGTACATCTATATACTCATATCCACTAACTATCAAAATTTCAAGGCTCTAGTTGCAGTGGCGGCTCCAAGCGAAGTGCCCCCGGCACTTTTTCAGCTTATCGGCGCACTTTATTAAACGGCAAGAAAGATTGGCCATGTATATCCTTCTAATTTTTGAAATTGTGCATCTACCTACCGGTACGAAGATCTTATGAAAAAATTGAGGCTTTTGGTATTGTGCCGACTCCTAGCGAAGCATTAGCGGCATTTTTTCACCTTAAAACTATCATTTTTGAAGGTTTTTGGTGATTTTTTGAGTGCCAAAATGTCAAATGACATTGAATTTGTATAATTTTCAGAATTGTGCATCTTTGTACTCATGGGCATGTGTCATAAAAAAATTGAGGCTCTAGGTGCCGTGCCGGCTTCAAGCGAAGTGCCCCCAGTTCGCTATGTGGACAAACTTTTTTCTACATGGTTCGCACGCAAATTTTGTCGCGTTTTACAAGGGGCCGGCCGCCCGTGAGATGCGACTTATTCGGCAGTTGATTCTGATATTAATTGCGTTGATTGATGAAGGCATCAGCGACGAATCCGAATGCACAATCGATGTGGATTTGGCGAAAAACAGTTGACGACGACAAAACCGAAATCGTGGCCAAAGTTGCCGTTGAACAGACGTCTTTCGAAAGGACAACAAAAAACACGACAACTGAACTTCCAAAAAAGTGAATTGTTTAAAGTTAAAACTATATATTATCCCGAATAAAGTCATACAAAGATCATTCAAGCATAGCAAATAAAGAGATGTCAACAACGGAAATTTGAGGATCAGATTGAGGAACAGGGCGATGGATAACAAGAACAATGACAACAGTGGATGTCGGATGGGACGAACAGATTAGCTGTCGTTGACGGCGACGATGTGGCCGGATTTGGCGATTTCGGCGAAGATCTTGCGGAGCGAGTCTCGGGAAAGGTGCTGAAATGTAAGCCAATCGACGTAAAAACACCCAAAGATGAGATAAAAAGCCTACCGAATGCAAATCGTAGCGCGGATTCGTGATCAAATCAGCGACGCCGAGGACTTCGTGATCGTCGTGGCTTTCGCGATGCAATGTGATCAACATGGTAACGGTGTAGTAGAGGTAGTGTTCGCGTATTTTCTTCAATTCAGCGACGCGGGCTTTGTGCTGAAAATGGGCCATCAATTCACGTTCTACAGTATGCTAGAAGCAACCAACCTCTTCCAAGTCCTCGATCTCGTCACCCTCCAGGTAGGTCACCAACCAGGTCGATACCTGATTGTACAGGTCGTGGATCTGCTTCACTGCGAGCTTTTTGTATTCATTGCAGTTCTTGAGATGTTCGGTGACCTGTTCACGGGCAGCGGCATGCTTCTTCTCGTACTCGGCACGCTGGACGAGATCAAATTTGGCAAACTCGGTATCACTGATGATCGGGGCACGCGATGGGAGCTTCTTCCGGATACGGCCAGTCCACATCGTGAACTTGTCCATGATCTCGAGGTACAGCAAGTAGGAGTTCTGCTCGCGTTGCTGGTCCATGATTCGGCGAACTTTCAGGGCGTTTTCATGTGACGGCTCTTCGGTTTTGATGTGTTCGATGACCCGATTCGCATCGACGCTGAGGTTAGATGGGGCAATCGCCAGGAGGTCCATGGCTTCGGCCAGACGGTCACGGGCGAACAGCTTGCGAAGAAGGGTGTTGCATTCCGTCAGGGCTTCAAAGCAGGTATGGTCGGGGGAGATGAGCAAGAACTTCCAGGCATCCATGAGAACCGCGACCGAATCGGCAATGTTTTCGTCGTCACCGATTTCGTGCTCGCGCTTGGCCTTGGCGTAGACCGACTTGCACAGGACACCGACGTCAAAGCCAGCTTCATCGGCAGCTTTCAGTGCTGTGATTCGGTCTTCTTCGCCCTTCAGTCCGTACAGAAACTCCGTCAAAACCTCAATCGGCGAGTGTGATTGGATCTTCGCAGCGTAGAAGGGTACGAGCGAAGTCATGCCGAGCTGGGCGAGCAGTTGGACGTAGGCAAGGATGACTTCATCGGCTTTCTCCGGGTCATAGCTGCTGTCACTGGCTTTGATCAGCAATACAAGGTGGGTGTAGAGGCGGAGCTTTATCGGATCGGGCTCATCCCAGGTCTTGATGTCGCCATGAATCAGGGCTACTACGTCGGTGAAGCTGTTGACAGCGAGGGCACTGATGATCTGATAGTAGGGAGTGTTGGTGTGATTCAGCAGACCGGCGAAGGCAGCATCCACGGTCTGGGGAAGCTCTTCACGTTCCTCGACGGCTCTGACGATGTCGTCGTTTTCGATGCTGTGCGTCGTGACGATCTCATCATCCAGGATGGCTTCAACGGCACAATTGAGATAGGACCAGAGTACATCTTCCGGCGCTTCAGCATGGGTCAGAAGGACGGCGAGATTGCCGGAAAGCGCGGCCCAGATGGATTGATCGATCGGGGAGATAGCGTCATCGGGGACTTCGAGAATCATCGAGGCCGTGTTCTTGAAGTGGAGGCGGGCTTCGGCAAATTCATGGTTTTGATTGAGGTTGTCGGAGGGGGTTCGATCAGGATTCGTCAGGACTTCACGGATGCGGATAAAGACCTTCATGAAGGACAGCCCAGCACGATCGACGAGTTCGTCCATCCGAGAAACACGGCCACATCGAAGGAGGCAGAAAAAGATACGCTTGATGCGGTCCAGATTCTCCGCATCAGCTGCGGACAGTGTGCCCTGGTAGACGGAATCGGGATGTGCGAATCCACGCTTGTAGGCTGCTTCGCCACTGAAACGAAGCCAATTTGATCGAAATTCACTACAAAAAGGGTCAAAACTTACAAAGCATGCTCCATCGACTCCAATTTCGTCACCTCCTCGACCATCTGGCTGAATCCGACCGGGCTCTCGAAGGCCGTTTCCTCGCTCCAATGCAGCAGCGTCACCAGTCGACGGAACTCATCATTCTGACGAAACAAGCGCTTCAAATCGGATCGAGTCTCCTCCTCGCCATGGGCTATCTGGTCCGCCGTGTACAGCTTCAAGATGAGATCGTACGTGTTCCGCTCGCACTTGATAGATTCCAGCACATTGGCGATCTGCGGATGGACACGCTGACGGCCATTGAAGGTGCGCTCAAATATCTCGACGCCTACACTGGATGTTTGCCGGAAGTTGCCGACTATGTCCATGAAAGTGCCACCGTCGCTGCAGATGGTCTTGAAGTCCATGAAGAGGTCCTGGCAGACTGAAAAGGCCACAATTACCTCCAAATCAATCAAATGAATCGATTAAACCACAAACCTTGAAGCAGAATCTCGTTGTCATCGCCAAAATGAAGCCGCGACTGATGCAGCGTGGAGTCATTGTGACGAGCATCCGCGACGCTTCCGATGGTGTCGTTTAGGAAGCTGCGTTCTGCTGACATGACTAAAGACATACACTACAGTTTGTAAAAACAAGAACCAAAATCAAAGATAATCAGGCTAACAACCTGTGAAATCACAAACACAAAAATTGATAGTTTTCTTTACTCATTGACGACTTTAATACCTCTTTTTACCAAAACAATAAATTAATTTTCAATTCAAATAATTAACAATCCATTATCAGACCCCATTTGTGTTGTTGAAACACGTTATCACAGACATAAAACAATTTTGACGAGCACACGATGATGAGGCTGATATTATACTACAATTCGAATCTCGGGAATAAGAGACGAGTGAATGAAATGCTGCTGCATCCAAAACGTCTCGAAAAACGACGGATAGTCGAGGAAGCGATTTGGCATGGCGGATTACTGTAATCAGGTTACTGTAAAACTGTGAGTAAAAAGTCAACTTACATGATGGTGATGTCCATGTGCGTGGCCATTTGCATGCGAATGATCGTGATCGTGTGAATGGCTGTGGGCGTGGTCATGGGAATGACTATGGCCATGGTCATGATCGTGGCTATGTCCGTGATCGTGGCTATGCCCATGATCGTGGCTATGCGCGTGATCATGATGGCCATGTTTCTCTACAAAAACGCCCCTATCCACCTTGACTGGTGCTCTGAACATCGGCAACAGATTCTGGATCCGTCGGAAGAATCGCTCCTTCTCGACTTGGACGGTGATGTGTTGAGCGCCAGCGGCCTTGAGCAATGCTTGGGCCTTTGCTCGAACGAGTTGATCATTGGCTTCATCGGATAGTTGTAGATGCACCGAAACGACGTTGACTTCACCCTTGAGTTGCCATCCATGCAGCTTACTGTAGGATTGGACGCCTTCCAGGGACAACAGCGATTCCAGAGCGTGTTCCAATTCATGGCTCAATTCATGTGGTACTGACTGAAGTAGCGTGGCGACCGAGCCCTTGAGTAACGGGTAGACGGATCCCAAAATGAGCAGGGACAGAATCAATGAACAGAAGGGATCGACCCATTGCCAGCCAAAGAATTGAATCAATAGCGTTGAAATGATCACGAAAACGGAGCCAAGTGTATCGGCCAAAACGTGGAGAAAGACGCCTTCCATGTTGTGATTGTGTCCGTGGCCGTGGTCATGTCCGCCGTGGCTGTGTCCATGCGAATGGCCATGGCTGTGACCATGATGGCCGTGGTCGTGGAGAGCATACATACCGAATAGGTTGACACATAGGCCTAGGACGGCGACAATCATCAGCTTATCAGTGTCAACCTCTGGCGGATTCAGCAAACGTTGAGCGGCTTCCAGCAGAATCATTAGAGCGATGACAATAAGGAAGAGAGCGTTGATGAAACCGGAAAGAACTTCAACACGACCATAGCCGAATGAAAACTGCCGCGAAGCCGTCTGTCGAGCCATGACTGACGCGACCAAACCCATAACCAGCGCGGTACAATCGAAGAGCATGTGGAATCCATCGGAGATGAGCCCAAGGGAACCATTGATGAAGCCATAGAAGAATTCGACGCCGCAGAAGATCAAATTGAAGCAAAGGAAATAGAAAATCCGCTTGGAATCGTCGTTGGCCAAGATCTCGCGCACCGTTTCCTTGCAAAACTTCAAAATCGACTGCGATCGACGCTGGAGATAGGCTTCACCGTACTCGAACAGTGGCGTGCCTTCACGGGAAAGTCCGACGAAACGACCGCCAAAGGCTTTAGCTGTCGCTGGGTTGGTCAAAATGAAGGACGCTGCAAGGAAAACGCAAGGATTGAAAGGGTCCGTTTTCCCGCCAAAAGCAACTTACCAAACGAGAACCCGACGATGGTCACCAAAACACCAGTACTGAGGCTATGGCCTTCGGGGCCGACTGGGTAGTAGAGCCAGGACAGAAGGAAGCCCCAGGCATAGATGGTTACCGGTGCCCATCGAGCCGCTGTCATGACGGGTGCGGGCAAATTGTGGAAACAGGTGGCTTCCGTGAAGAAATCGACGATGAAAACGAGCAGGGCTGCGGTTCCGGTGAGGAAGAAGAAGTTCAGGAACGACTCGTACTTGGCTTCGGTCATGGCGAAAGACAGCACGCCCAGAGGGACCAGGCAAATCAACGAAAACACGGAGACCATCGAGTAAAGTCGCTTTGGGCCACCGATCTCGACGGCCAAGGATCGGAAGGTAGCGTCATAGAAGAAGCGTAGACACAATGCGATGCCGAGCAGGAAGATACCGCCCTTGTGGTCAGACATACCGAACCAGGAAATGACGTGATAGAAGGCGTGATTCAGGCCGGATTGGTGGGAATGGGCTTCGGCTGGAAGCTTTTCAACATCAAAACTGAGACAAAATCGAAAATGAAGACCCACCATGATTCAATTCAACCGTCGAATCGTGATCCATGACAATCAGAGCCAGAAAACCGACGGCAAGACACATAATGCCCCTAGTCTGGGACGGCGTCCTGCTCGCTGCGAAAAGCGCCTCCAAAGCGATCGCAACCACCTTCGGATTCAGTTCAAACACCAATATAGACCTCAGCGGGCCACAGAAAGTAATGCCATAGAACCATAACAGTTCAATGATAACATTTATAAAGGATATTTGAAAAATTCGAACGATCTGAAATCAAACTTTTTTCAAATATGAAAAATGTTTTCCAATTTACTTCAACTATTCAACGATAAAACTCACAATTGACTTTCGAATAGACTTCCCACTGCTAAAAGGCTGCATCGTCGGAAACAACACTGCTGTCGACCTGAAACAGACGTTTTGATACATAATTTCGGCGTTTCGAAAAACTTACAGCAGTCGCATCAAAAAAAGCAACCCGACAACATGGATTTGCTTCGCTAGCGATGAGATCCCGAAAATACCGACGCATTTGCACAGTTTTCCGACGACGAGACAAACAAATTGAAACGTAAATCTGTAAAAATGGCATTGAAGTTTGAAAAATATATAAAAATGAAGCGTACCTCGATTGGGTCGGTGCAAAAGACGACCGATCGTCTTTCTTGAGGAAGTCGTTGGCCAACATTGTCGATGTTCCAAGTAGAGGTTTGTTCATTAGTTGCTGGGGTACCTTCTTATGTCAGAGAGGCCATCAGGAACAACGAAAAGTGCCTAAAAAGAGGGATAGTTCGGATGGGGCTGGCTTTTCGGGGATGGGCAGATTTCGCGGCGAATGTGAGATGAAGAGGTATGATTTTGAAACGGAAGGTGGCTAGATGGTTGCAGATTGTACAGACAATGGTTGCAGTTGGAAAGGAATAAAGGAAAGCTGTCAAATTCGCGATTTCAATGAGTTCATTATAGTTGGTTGCGGCCAGCGGTCGACGTGTCAGCGAGAACCATCCCACAACGAAAGAGACACACAATATGCGCGCATTGTGCAGGTGAGGTGAGGGGTTTGACCGTTAATCGAGGAGGGCCTAATTGGGTTCAATTTGGTGGATTTGGGGGTGCATTTGAACCTGATAAAGTTTTCTGGATAGAAAAATATTTATGTGGAAGCAATGCGGCAACGTTATTTTCGAATAAGAAGTCTTCAAAAGGGGTTTTTCAACGTTTCTAGACCATTTTTTTTCAAGTCCAAAACCGGGATACCGTTTCTTGGCCTGAAATTTCGTTTTTCCCCCTTTTTTCCAAATTTAGCCCCTTTCCATCAACTGTTCAATGAATTACGATCACTAGATAGTCTGTACTTTGCTTTAGTATCGCGTGTGCGTGCACATTTGTCCGCAAAGACCCCCCAAGTTGGCCTACCCAAATGGCCTTGTCTTTGGGCCATTTTATGCTTCACCCCTCTCAGCTCGCTTCCGCCATACATACCAGGCTATACCCCTATCTATAAATAGGAATTGCCTGCCGTTGAATTTGGTTTCTTTCGCATTTTGCTTGCGCTAGGTTAGCTTTGCCTTATACGACCACCGCGTTTTTGGCCACTACCTTCGCCCAATTGGTACCCCCAACGCGTTCTATCTACTCCCACTTCATTGTTTCAAAATGAAAACCCAAATTACAAACAAATTTCCAACCTTTTAGAACGTCAACCACCATGAGCTCCAGAGAATCTTCCGTGGAAATCGAAGAAGCCAATTCCTCGAAAAAGGGCTCCGGAAAAGAGCGACTGGTGAGACCCCCCTTATAGTACCTCGTCATCTTTAACATTTTCAATTTCAGAAGCGCATTCGTGATGTCAATGCTCCTCGTCGTCCCACAACCAGTGTACGTTTCAGATTTACATCGCTTTAGCCTGCCAATTTGTCTAAATTTGCCCATTTTCAGTTCAACTTCTTCATGAAGCACATGTCCGGTGAATACATCAAGCAGAACCCGACCAAAGTCCTCGGTGAGGTCATCAAGGTGATGTCCAAGGACTGGAAGGACATGTCCGAGGACGCCAAGAAGCCGTATAATGAGGCGGCCCGGGCCGCGAGGGAGGACTATGTGAGGCTGTTGGAGGAGTATCAGAATTCGGACAATTATCGGGAGTATCTTCGTGGGTTTGCTTGATCAGAAGGTTTGAGGTTGAATTTGGCCTTTTTCAGAGCTCAAATCCGACATCCGGTCCGGCCGGGTCAACAGTGCCGCCATCCCGAAGGCGGCAAAGCACCCGCGCCGTCATCCGTCGATTTCGGCCCCCGGCGGCGTGGGATCGACCCGCATGACGAAGAAGGAGGCCAAAGCCCA
Organism: Panagrellus redivivus; assembly: GCA_000341325.1. Lineage (NCBI taxonomy): Eukaryota > Metazoa > Nematoda > Chromadorea > Rhabditida > Panagrolaimidae > Panagrellus > Panagrellus redivivus. The sequence goes on from KB455029.1 coordinate 409,788, forward strand.
GAAACTCGGCTTCGAGATATTCACCGAGGAATTCAAAAAGTACAACGCTCGTCGGGACAATGAGTACAAAGCCCTGCGGCGGTCCGTGGCCAAACAGGAGGAGGAGCTCGAAGACCTGGAAGAGCGCAACCAGAAGTTGGCCGAGAAACGGGTCAAACTGCGTGCCGAGCAGTCGGAGGCCAACTTCCAGCTGGACCGAGCCGAGAAGACGATGGCACGGTACAAGGCCGTGTTGCTCCGGCACTTGCCGGCACGGGTCCAGTCGCTCCTCGGAATCAACGGCGATTCCAACTTTGAAAACATCATCTCCGCCTTGCAAGAAGGCAAAGCCAACCCTGACACCAACGCTCTTCTGAAAAAACACATCGCAGGTATTGACTTCTCTGCTTAGACTTTACCAACCCATAACCAACGATCTCGACTGCCCTGTCATTTACTTTCATTTATTTTCACTCCTTTCCCTTTAACGATAAAAAGTATACAAAATTAGAAAACAGTGTTAGATTACAGTACGCATGAGTCAGAGTCAAACAAACATACAAAACCAGCTTTCGAAGAAAAAAGTCGAAACCACAGCCAACCTTACTGTCGAAGCGCCGCCAAACGCTTTGTCAAATCGTCGTTTTCGGCGACTGGCGCATTCGATTTCTGTCCGATGGACGCACTGTTCGCAGACGGCATTTCCATGCCCATTTCGATGCCGGCCGTGTCGGCGGCTTCCTGGATGAGGGCATCGACTTGGTGTTGCGGCGCATTCAGGGTCGTTGTCGCGTTCATGCTGCCTTCCATTGTCGCTGATTGGACGTCGAGGTTTTCGAAGTCGCGTTCGAAGCGATCCATCAGATTTTGGACCTTTTCAAGGTTCATCGACTTCATCGCGGATTCCATGGCCTCCACGACGCCGGACATGGATTGGGTGACGCGCTTCTGGGTGGCGGCAGTCTGGACGCGAGCGGCGACGGCATCGATTCGGGCCGACATGCGCAGGTAGTTGAGGGATTCATTCTTCTTCCTGATGGCGTTCTCGGCGTGGATCTGGGCGACTTCCTTGTTTCCTTTCTGCAATTACAAAAAAAGGTAAAATTTATTACGAAATAAAAAAAATATATAAAAACAAACCTTCAAAGCGGTGACAAGCTTGGCTTTTTCTTCCTTTTCTTGTTTGTCGCATTTCTTCGAGTTGCGCTGCAATTCCTTTGCGGCAAAACGGAGATTGAAGAGGTGATCTGAAATGGGGGGAATTATTGATTCAGTTGACGGAAAATTGGAAGAAAACAACTCACTGTCGAGCGCGGACATGACTGCGGTCTGGGATTAAGCGGCGAAACTTTGGTGGGCTAAAATTGGCAGACACTATAAGTATGACACGACCTGAGGAAGCGGACACGACGAGCGAAAGACCTTGGGCGATGGGATGTTTTTGAAATCGAAGGGGCGGTGGCGATGATGTCAAAAGCGAGGAAATGGGCGATGACTCATGCGAGCATGCGAGAAGACTGCCGACGGCTGTGTTTTGTTTTTTGCTTCGGACTTGTGGACGAACTCTCAATGGCTGGACAAGAGCCTTTTCTTTTTCATTTCGGAGACTTTCCGCACACACGAGCAAACACGCAGTTGTGTCGCACAAGCCGAGACTGTACGACTGGGGCGATGGGGCAGCCAATGACGAAAAAGGTTGAGTCGGAAAACGATGGAAAACACAAGGAAAAGCATCATTTTTCATTCACATTCAATAAAACAATCAAAGGCAAATCGCCTGGGGCAAGTTTAAAGCAAATTCCGTTCCAATTTAACCATTTTACAACGTGTTTGAAACGTTTTCCACTTTCCCCCCATCGCGCACCAAAGCACTCCCATGACGAAAACGCCTGAGTAAACGTTGTCAAGCCCGCCTTCGCCGCTGGCTAGCAATGCTGCTGGATCCCGTTGCCTACGGCGGCTTGACTTGATTTCGTATCATCACGGCTCGCGCCTAGCCATCCCCGTTGTTTGTGTCACGCTTTCGCGGCCCCTAGGAAGCCGAGTGTAACCGTTTTAGTTAGCACATCGCTCGACTGGGTCCAGCTTTACACGCAGCGACTGCGCGATCGACATGATTCCGGGCCGGGATCCCGTCCTTCAAGCCTTGCTGGCATCACTCTTCACGTGGGGAGTGACCGCCTTGGGAGCTGCTCTTGTGTTCGTTTTGCCGGCTAACAGCAAGAAGGTCCTCGGTTGGTTTTTATATATAAAAATCTTCAAAGTTGCAGCTGTTTGACTAAATCGGAGCTTATTTTGATGCCTTCCAGATGTCAGTCTCGGATTCGCCGCCGGCGTTATGACAGCCGCTTCCTTCTGGTCCTTATTAGCGCCCGCCATCGAGATCAGCGAAGCAAAGTTCGAAAAATGGGCCTTTTTGCCGGTCGCGATTGGTTTTGCGATCGGAGCTGCGTTCGTTGAGCTCAGCGATCATCTGATTCCGACGTAATTTATATATTTTTCTTTTTACTGCCGTTACGTTGAAGCCTTTCAGCTGCGTGAACAAAGAGCTCGACATCCTTGGCGTCATCCATGAGAAGAACAAGCACTCCGGCAACCCGCCCTCCAAAGCGACGACCCAGTCGTCGATCGAAGCCGAACACGCTTCAGAACGGTATTCAGCCTCCTCGGGTTTGCGTCACAGACCACGACGATCCTCCTCTTCCAGGATGCTTACCAACGATCCCTCCGCGATCCCGCTCTCCCCCGATGAACCCTCCGAATCGACCGATTCCGCCTCGCTCACCCTATCCTGGCGACGTCTGATGCTCCTCATCACCGCCGTCACCGTGCACAACATCCCCGAAGGCTTGGCAGTCGGTGTCGGCTTCGGTTCCATCGGCAAAACGCCTGTCGCGACCTTCGAAAGCGCCTTCAACCTGGCCCTCGGCATCGGGCTGCAAAACTTCCCTGAAGGGTTGGCTGTGAGTCTCCCTCTGGCGGGTTTCGGCTATCCCAAGTGGAAGGCCTTCGTCTACGGCCAGCTCTCCGGCATGGTGGAGCCCATTGCGGCCGTCGCCGGCGCGGCACTCGTCATCATGATGGAGCCAGTGCTACCGTATGCTTTAAGCTTCGCCGCCGGCGCCATGATCTTCGTCGTGTACGATTCGTTGATCCACGAAGCCGGCCGCAACGGCAATGAAAAATTAGCATCTGCAGGGGCCATTGCCGGGTTCCTGGTTATGATGTGCATGGATGTCGGTCTCGGATAAGCTGTAGTTCGTGTTTGTCTGTGTCATGTCACTTCTGTTACTTTATAACTTTTCACTGTAATAACGCACTTTGTTTTTAACATTCTTTGCTTTCTGAGCAATCACCACAAGCACGGGAAAGAGAGTAACCTTTATTTGCAGAAAATTCGAGTATATTTGAAGAAGGTTCATCGAATAGTGTACATGTTTTTGGCTTTTATGCCTAAATTGAAACTGTTAATAAATTATTAATTTGTCTTTGCTCCTTTTTTGATTCTATCGGTGAAATTGTCCGAAAATTACCTGCTAACTTTTCCACTTTTTTGTTCTTACAGCTGTTTTTGAAGGACGATGAACTTTTCACGCCTGTCACTGGTCCCACGTCGGGTCTATGCCGAACTCGACTATGCCCGGCACATGCCACAGTCCTACGTCAACAGGATGAAGCGTACTGTGCCGAGGAAAGTGTACGATAACCGGTTTGGTGCGCCGAAGATTGTTCGTTACTAGTAAGTTTGTTTTTTGTTATCTTTTAGGTGTCAATTTACAATTCGTGTTTGCAGCGTCCACCCCGACGACTATGTCCCCAACCCCGAAGGTCGCCCATGGGAACAAAAACCCCTCCAGGACGCTGTTTCACGTGAAAACACCTACCATAGCCATCTTCTGCACAACAAGTTCCACGATTTCGAGCACAAGCGCATCAAGCCGATCCCAGCTGAGAAATGGACCATCTTCCCCGGTGATACTGTTCAAATCATGGTCGGCAAGGACAAGAATAAGCAGGGTGTTGTCGCGAGAGTTTTGCGTGAGACTAACAGTATTTTCGTTGATGGATTGCATACGGTATGTTTTTTTTCTATTTTCAGCTTGAAACGTTTAGTTTTGCCTTCCAGAAACTCGAAAAAGAAAACGCCGAACTCAAAACCTACGGTATCCCGCCATCCTACCGCTGGGTCGAATGCCGCCTCGATCCCCTCAAAAACGAGGTCCAACTCGTCGATCCCAATGATAAGGAGCCCTGCACTGCCAGTTGGATCCTAAATGAGGCCAAGACCGAATGGATTAGGGTCAGTGATCGGACTGGATACGAGATTCCGATGCCGAATCAAGCCTATGTCACTTATGAGTATGTTTCGCCGAGTGATTACATCGGTACGTTTTCATTTTTCTTGATTTCGCTTCAATCAACGTAAATTTCTTTCCAGAAGTCGAAGGCAAAGACACCACTTCGCTCCAAGTCCTGAAGCGCACATACACCCCGAAACTCAGCCTTGTCGAGGATCAATTAGCCGAAGAACTCGGAATCAAGGAAGATCGTGTCCCCAGGCCGACGTATTGGTACTAAAAGCTTGTTTTTAGTCGTTTTTAGTTTTGAATGTAGTTGTTTTTGGTTGTTCTTTGTAGACTGCTCAATTTATTGTGATTCATTTTGTTTTTGGTTAAGTTTACATGAAACTTCAAGAGGGCACAGAATGTTTGGACGTGTAATAAAAGAAAAAACGAAAGAAAAGTCTCCGGGGACCGCCGTCGGCAAGCTTATTCCCATGGCCGTCGTCGGTCGGCCGCGTCGAATGGCCCTCTCGCACCTGCCGATGGCAACGAAACCAAAAAAGCGCGGGCATGTGCGAAACGCGCGCCCGACACTTGCGTGCGACTTGTGCTGCATGCGACACAACTCTTTGGTCGTCGCTTTTTCAAAACTCTCTTGACATTGACTTACCCACGGCCAATACTTCCAGCTGGGCCATTGTGGTTGTTGCGTTGTTTCCGGAAGCGGGCATAGTCTCGACGTCGGCGTGGAAACACGTAAAATGCGCCGTGATGCCGTCGATGAGCTCATGGCCGAGCTCATCGCGAATCGGGCCTTTCAAAGGTTATGGCTGGATACGGCCCTTGAGGCACTTGAGCCCTCGAATGAAGTGAATCATGGCCATGTGCCTTCGGGACGGACGTCAATGTCGAGAAGTCGGAGTGCCAATGGCCTTGATCCCGATGCGTGTTCGGCCGGGCAGGTCATCGAGGAGTTGGCTGGGAATGTTTCTCTGGCTGTGGATGGCTTTTTGAATAGTGGTATGTTTGAAATGTTCAAATTTGAGTAAATTGAAGTTTGAATTCTGATTTCAGTCCAATTAGCGCTGCCATTCTCGGACGAAAAGCTGTCCCGCGACACGTCCAGCCTGTATTCAGTGCGTGTGCAACTTGATCGCCTGAGTAACCATGCCAACAGCTCTCTCGGACTTCCGCAATTACGGCTTTCGGCGAGACGGATCACCATGTTGTTGAAGAATTTCGTCACTTGTGTTTCATCGTAAGCATTTACCCCTATTTTAGCCCCTTTTCATCATTAAATCACTTTCCAGACCCTTTCCTGTGCCAAGTTGTTCTTTCATTGCCTCAAGTTTATGTGACCTACTGTACCGATTCGAAGACCTTTGCTCAACAAATCCGTCCCTCGTTCCAAGTACCAGTTGTACCACTCTCCACAATGCTATCAACGATTTCCACTACGATGTGGTCAAACGGCTCAATGCTGTAAGTCAATTATATCCAAAACGCCCAATTCACGACCCAACTTCAGATTCTACTCCATCGCCGCCGGCCCGCAACAGCCTCCACCAGTGGCATTGGCTCATCCCTCCAGAAGTCCTACTCCAACATGAGTCTCGCTCAAAGCATCCCCGGCCCCAGCCATAAAGGATCCCCTGCGGCCATGGCGCCGACCATCATCTTTCAACGGAGCCCCCAGACGAAACCAGCATCACAAAAGGGCTTCCTTCTCTCTCCGAACTTGGAAGCTGCCCGGAGCCGAGTCCGAAGGTCCCGGTCATCGGCCTTTCGACCCGAACTGCACCCCTCAAATGCGGATATATCCGAGATCACGCGTCGATGGAAGCCGCTCCTCACAGACAATGCCGATACCTTGATTCGAACGGCCGGGCGAGAAGGCGCGGAATCGCGAGCCGCACTGAAAGCGGCGTGTAAACTGACTCGTGATGTCGTTGATGAAATAGCTAGACGGGTCGAAAAACTGTAAAATTTAATCAGGAACATGCAGAGATAATAAAGGTATTAGCATTACGGTAGACATTTTACAATTACCAATAAATATTAAGAAGGTGGTATCAGTCAAAACGATGTAATAAATACAAAAAGAGACAGGACCAAGGTACAAAAAGGGGAATGAATTGATATTGTCATTGATTTCGAACCGGTGAGATTCATCGATTGCGATCAGTTGTTGTGGAAGGGCGAGGAAGCCTGGTAGCTGCCAGCGTAGACGCCTACCTTCTTCGGTGTATCTCCGCGTAGTGGGAATCTCCTGGCCACAACGCAACGTTCTTCATCTCGGCAGATCCGGCTGCATCGCCGTGTCCAAGTTGTAGTTCATCCGGGTGACACGTTGCCGCAAATTCATCGTCGGCGCACTCGTTCGCATGTTGCTGCCACCGCTACGACGGAACACCGACGTCGTTACCGCGGCCGCTCGAAGCTGTCGACCACCATCACGCATGCATTCGTATTTTTCAGTGACTGGCCGGAAAGCATGGTCCAATTCAGAGCTCAACGCCGCCAAGGCTACATACAAGGGGTCACGACGATGCGAAAGTGAGTTCTGCGTCTGTTGGATGAGCGCATTGACACCGTGAACCAGGTGGAGCACGTCAACATAACGTTCATCCTGAAGAGATTGAAACCACGACAAAAGTTGCCGAAGAAGAGAACGATACTGTTCCGGCGGCGTCGGCGAGGTTCCCTTATGAGATATTTATCGTTTTGGGGGTTCTTCTTGTCTCGCTGTGTGTTTTTACCTCAATTACAGTATCCGTCAAGCCAAAAGTTTCAGAATCGCTAGTCTTCGGCGTCAAACTCGTCATGAAGAAGTGGATTTTGGAACTGTGTCTTTGCTGCAAGAAGGGCATGACTTCGATGATGCTAAGCGACGACACATCATCGACTTCGAAGGATCAGTGGGAAGTCGACATTTTTTGTTTCTCAGTTTCCAAAAAATTTGCATGTTGGGTACAACACACCGGTGGTGAATCGTGGACCCACAGGGTGAATCCGTCCATTCCGATTGATTACCTGGCCCAGTGAACGGGTGTTCCGACGCCGACTGACTGACTTCTGATTGACTCCTTTGCTTGTGTTTATCCTCATCTGACTTTGACTTTCAATCAATATGACTACTATCAACCTGTACGGCGTCAAGGACTACATTGAGGATGAAAAGGTAAGGTTCATTATCAATTTTAATGGATTGTAGTTTGATGCAAGTGTCTGTCTGTTTCAGTATGTTGATAGCGTCGAAACCGCGAAGAAAACCTTCAAAGAAGCCTTTGCGCTCTATACCGATGATGGCTTTGAATCTTTCGATGGATGGAAGCGCGAAAGCCAGACGGCGCAACATTCTGTGTATTCGAGGCAAATGAGCTACGGGAAATTGTTTGCTTTGAAGGTGTGTTTCAAACTGATCTCTTTTTATTAGTAAAATCTGAACTTTTAGTCGGCTATCGCCAAACCCCTCGAAACAGTCTTCGCGGAGCGCTGGCACGGCCTGGACAGCGTCGCCAATTGGAACAACAACATTGAATTCTCTTCCACCGTCAAGAAACTTTCCAGTCACATCGACATTGCCCACGTAAGCCTGTTTTTTTACATCTAATTCTATCAAAAACTCCCTTACAGTACGCCAATCGCGACGTCCTGATGGTCAAAAGCCGCGCTGTCCGCATCTGGCGCAAGATCGACGGCGACTACTACCTCATCGTCCGTAGCACTGATGTCGATGATGTCCCCCCGAGCGACCGGGTGCGTGCCATCATCCACATGGGCGCCGGCCGGTTCCGACAAGACCCCAATGATCCCGACCAGACCCGCAGAGTCACGAAATGTTATCCTGGGACAACGAATGTCGGCACCTTCTTCGTCCTCTACGTAATATTTCCCTTTGGTGTTTTGCCGTATGGAACCAAAGGACGCCTCGAAGAACTAACTACACCAATCGAACTTATCAGCCTTGAAAACGCTATACAAGGGAAGATTGGCAAAAATGTTACGATGAGGCCGAATCGTCGAGTCGTCTGCGTAGACGGAGCGGGTACAAGTATATTGATGTATTATGAAGGATCAGGCTTTTCGAATGAACGAATTGTACGTCTTCAGTATTCACGTTCGCTTGACATCACTTACTTCGGAGCGATTGCTCCAAGTGTGCACTGCGTGTGAGACTTTCTTCGTCAGAGAGTTTACAATCAACAATTGCCATTTCGATGAATATGCCTTTGCGTGGTTTTCTACCACCTACGAACTTAACCGCTTCATTCTCGTCAACTCGACGATCGTTGATTATTGCAACTTTAACACGATCTTGGAGCCGCTTCGAAAAGCAAAGCTTGTGCATATTCGAGCTCCAGTTTTGGACGCTATTGCACCGACAATATCTAATCTTCATTGGACACGCTTAGAAGAATTATCGGTCCAACCCACCATCATATCGCCACCACAAGTGAGATAGCCTTTGGCACTACATAGCTCAAAACGGTGGTAACTTGGCATGTATTTTTTCGTCTGCTAACGATGACACTATATATAAAGAACGTTTTTGCCACACGGGTATAAGTTTCGAGGTTGGGGAACATGTTCATTTTCGGCACAAACTGATTTGCATTTACAGTTGTTTACAAATATTTTCATAACGCGATAAGTTTTGCAAAATCTGTTTTTTTATAAGACCGATTGCAGCCGAATCGGTCGAAATTTATTTTGACCTGCCGGTCCCTAGTCTTAAGTATACGTTTCTCGTAGTCTTTCGAAAGCGTACAGTTCTTGTGCACGTCCTTTTTTTTGTTTACATCGGAGATTTTGAACATGTTTTTTATAAAATACGTGCAACAATTTACAAATTATAACAGAAATTAGTAAAGTAAAAACAACAAATAGTCTTAAAAATGTAAGCCTTATCTTCGGTGAGGCACATGGCTCAGATATACCAAACATAACCACTGAAGGTTTCAAAACTCCATATCGTGAGCCGTGTGTTATTTTTACATTGCTCATGTATCTTATGTTCGTTTTCAAAAGAAAACTCATTTTTCCTTGACCAATAATACCACGTATAGTTCGGCAGATGAAGTTGCAAGTTCACCATTTCTCCGGCTTGCACCACATGTAGCTTTAAATAAAAGCCTGTCTTCTGAGCCTGAAAATTGAATTAAAATTATACTGTTTATAAAACAAGTATTTTACCTCTAAAAACGCAGCGAGCTCATGACCAGACAAAGCATCAAGCTGCTGGCGGGTTATGCACAAAGTGAGATTCATTATTTTGTGTTGAGGATACTGTAGAATTTCCGTCAACCATGTATCAGATGATGTCGCATTATTTGCAGAAATTTTCGTGAGGTTCGGGAAAAGAGTCAGTAAATCCGACATTTTCAGGGCATAGTCGGCATTTGTATTATGGATCAAATAGAGTTCTTGAACACTGTTAGCCCAAAGAAGGCTTGAAAATTGTATTAACAAGTTTTTCGAAACGTGGCAGCAGTGCAGCGCCAACAATTTTTGGCCGCAAAAAAGACCAAACGGTGCAGAAGTCAAATTTTGTGAGCTAGCACGGAAAAGGCGCAGCTCTGGGCAACGGTAGAGTGGACCGTCTGTTTCTAAATTATAACCACCAGAGCACTCAACAAACATTTCGCCCTCATATTTAAATATGGGCGACTTTCTAGTCTTCTTTACAGTTTGAATTGGCGGACAAATGGCATGGTTTCCAGCGGCAATTTGAAGATTGTAGCGTTCAAAGGGGGTTGCAAGATCATGAAAATGGCAACGGAGGCCGTAGGGCAGCTTGGCGATCGGATACGGCATGGTTGATAGAACGAAGTGTGCGAATGTCAAAGGGCGCAAAACAAGAACGCAAACGCAAATGATTATAGTGTCGCACTACCCGATGAAAACTACGATGCGATTTTTGGGGTTAAATAAAGTTTTTTTTGTACTACCAACAAGTATGCTGAGCCACACTAGAATAGGCGATTATGTATGTGAATAACAGTCGCAGCCAATGCAAAGAAGAAGGGAAAGTGCAAGAATAGTTCCCCACCACGAATGGTAAAGAAGGAGTCTCTAGCTAGATCTGCATATATGCGAACTCATTCCCGCTTTCGTAGCGTGATGCACACCCTCGATTTTAGGGTTGGGCGACATGACGCCCAGCCCGACATGACATCCCGTTGCGCGCGATTGTAGGAGAAAATTTCCACCGGACCTAAATTTCCAGTGCGCACGCCTGCACGCACTCTGTATGCGCGCGCCCTGACGGACAGACTCCGCCCGCCAGCCGCGCGTTGCTGGCTACCCCCGTTTGCACAGCGACCCAGCACTGCACGAAAACAGCGTTCCTTTTCGAATGCGTGCAAATGCAATAAAACAACAATGTCGTCCCTTCGCCCCAACTTCGGGGCAGGCCCCCGAAGCGCGCCCCTCGCCCCAACCCTAGGGCAGGCCCCGGAAGCGCGCCCCTCGCCCCAACTTCGGGGCAGGCCTCTGGAGTGCTCCCCTCGCCCCAAGCTTGGGGCTGGAGGTCTACCCTCGCCTCAAGCTTGGGGCTGGAGGTCTACCCTCGCCTCAACTTTGGGGCTAGAGGTTTACCCTCGCCACAAGCTTGGGGCTGAAGGTCTACCCTCGCCCCAACTTTGGGGCTAGAGGTT
>KB455029.1:426983-443347 GCA_000341325.1 Panagrellus redivivus
AAATTTTTGCACTACCTGGACTCGAATATGCCAAGTTAACCGAAAATAGTTCTGGTAGTTTTGCTAACATGAGAACTACCCAGCGCGATCTGAGTGGCATTTTTAAATTTGCCGTGTTACAGAAGCGTCAAAAAACGCATTAAGAGGGTTATAGCCTGAGGTCCTTGCATCTTCCGGGGCCAAAAACTCCAAAAAGTGACTAAAAATCGCACTTATCGAGTGATAACTTGGAAACTATTGATCCAATCAGGATTTAAATAACATTTTTAAACTCTCCGTGTTCTGACGGTTCAGAAACACCTATTAATAGTGATCTAGCTCTAAAATTTTGCACCAACCAGAATGCTATCCAAAACCATGTTTGCTCGCTCAACTCTACACATTTTGTGTCCGTCAATCGTTTTCGTACGTGCGACGTTGCGGCAATTCATTTCGTTTTCGGCTATACAGACGACTGGACCGCCTAGGGGCATTCAACATTGCGTGACTTGCGTAACGCGTGTGTACGTCCTGCTTGACTTCGATGCTCGTACCCCGGCAATGTGCATCTCATGGATTACATTCTCTTTGCAGACGAACTCAACGCTCGGGTGCGCTTTTTCACTTCGGGGTTTTCGTTAGAAAGAAAATGTTTATTCGTTTCTTTCTTTGTTCGTTTGGGATTTTCTTCGCTATATGGTGAAACTAACATTGCTTTTTGTTTATGATTGGAAAGTTATGTAAAGCTTTTGTGTTACCTATATGGGAAGCGTATTACAAAAAGTAAGACAATTTTTCGTTTTTGCGCAAAGAAAGCTGTTCCTTTGCGTCACTACGAAAATGTTGATCGATTCGATGGCTCCGCTGTAGTGTCTCGCCCGTTCATAGCGTGCTTTCGTCTCACTTTCGCACAACGTGTGTACGTACACACATTCGTAACTGTATCACTTGGCTTGTTGTGCATTCACCAAGGGAGTGTTACTAGCGAACTAATTCGTCATGCGGGCGACGCGTACGCCCTATTTTTGCAAAGCTACAAGTATTGAACACTTTTTTCGTGAAGTTGTACTCGCATTTCGTTGTTCAAGTTTACCCAATCAATTACAGAATTATGATTCGAGCCTCCTTTGAAGTCCAAGTGCCTCTCCCCGGCGGAGCTCTATGTTCCGATGATACCGATCTAGATGTTCCGGAGAACACAACCCTAGCAACGGCATTAGCCCAAGTTCGGTCCAGTCTGGACATCAATCCAGATTTCTCCTATGTTGTTGCAAAGCTGTCCTACACGGCTTCTGGCACGCTCATGCCGATGTTGGTCAAGGAAACACGAATTATCAAGCGGGATGACAGCTATATTGTTACGTTTAGTGATACGGGGGTAAAAAGTGGTATGTTAAAGTAACCGAATCCCATCAATGTCTATTTCAACCAATGTTTCAGAACCAAAGCCCAAACTCAAAACCATGCCAAAGCTGTCAACACCAACGTCCCAACCGTCTTCATCGTACGCATCTGCCCCGCCACCCCCTCAACAAAATGAAGATTTCAACTTCAGCAATCTGCAGCCCTCATTCCCGCCATCATTACCGGCTATTCCAACCCCTCAGGCAGCCATTGACAATGCTGTCGCGACGGCTCATGTGTTATCAGCCAATTCTGAATTCATGCGAACTCCGAGTGGAAAAACAAAGTGCTCAATGACGACCCTGGATAAGTGGTATGAACAGAATCAGCGCTATGTTGATAATACTTACGCGCAGTTGAGGTCTCCGGCGCAGTTTCCCTTTCCAACTGTAAGTTTGTTGTGTGTTTTGTGCTTTGGGGTTACTGTAGCTTAGCTTTTTGGCCATTGGTGCCACTAAAAATACAGCTTTATGTCACTTTACGTTATAATTACCAAGTTACACTTTCAGATAAACCCCTACATCTTCTGTGGCACTGATCGCGGAAAAGCAGCCATCGTACTTCTTTCAAATACCAACATTTTCGGCGAATGTGAACAATTGCTCGGGGCAGCCAAGGCCGAGGGCCAGCGATTGATGCGTGATATCATGATTAAACAGTTTCCTAAGTACGTTGAACTTCACGCCTTTCTGTTTTCACCTGACCTCTGCCCTTTTCAGCCGGGACTACAAACTCCTCGATGGAAAGCGTCTCGCTGTCTTCTTCCAAGCCTGGACCCACCATGAATACTTCGGCACCGTCGCGCTCAACCATCGATCGCCGCTGTTTTGCACGCTCCGACAGAAGGCATTCCGAGATCGGAAGCGTGATGGCACATTGAATGCGAAAAGAATGAAGCATAACAACATGGGTCCTGAAGCGTCGTGGCAGGAGATGGAAGCCTATCTGGCGGCACAGGATCCAGCCTATGCGAATCAGCTAGCCGCTGCGGGAAATGAAATGTATGAAGACGTTCCAAGTGAAGCACAGCCAAGAAGCGTCAGCAGCACCAGCAGTGGGAGCAGTGTGATGATAATTCCGAAGCAGGAAGTGAGCGGATTCGAAGAAGGCGAATCGACAATTACGGAGACTGATCCATCGGCAGTGCTTAATATGATGTTCCAATAGGGTCTTTTGTGATGTTACGTTTTTTGGTTTTGGATGAATAAACCATTTTGATCTCATTCTTGCGAAATACAGTATGCAAAACACATTCTGACGGTATGCCAGGGCCTTTTTATCCACCGGGAAAGCATTTGGCCATCGATTGCGGATCCTGACACTCCCCGCATTCCATCGGCCATGGCTACTGACAAGGAGAAGGGCAAAGACAAGAAGGGCAAAAAGGACAAACATAAGAAGAAGAAAGGTAAGATCACCAATTTTTCCAATTGTTTGCAGAATATTAAAGTTTCCAGACAAGAAAACCTCCAGCGTCTTCAGTTTCTTGGGCGGTAAACCCAAACAGGATAAACCCGAGGAAAAGCTTCCAGGCCCTTCAGATGCCAAGAAAAAGAAGCACGACAAGAAACACTCTAAATCTAAGTCCAAGCAAAAGGGCCCAGAAGTCGTCCCGTCGGCTACTCCTTCCCCTGTTGTTGGCGGAGCTGCTGACCCGAAACGGAAGCTGTCCACTGTTGAACGACCCCAGAAGATACAAAAGGCAAAGAAGCATCACAAAAAGAAGAGCTCTATCAAATCTGGTGAACCTGTACCAATAATGCCGCCTTCCGAAAAGTCGAAACAGTCCAAAAAGTCAACCGAAGATACGACACCGACTTTGAGGAAAGTTGAAATTCAACGGACGCCACCACCGAAACAGCCGCCGTCATCGGGTCGGAATTCTTCTGGGCAGTCTGGTGATAAGCTCAAAGATAAGGAGCGACGGCACAGAAAGAGGGATAAATCTGGGCCTTCGTCTTCTGGGAAAGATGCGATGGGATTGCCGAAGAAAAGTAGGTTTTGACGACAGAGTCCGCCTCTTTCAAGCTCCACCTACTTTTTAACCCCCGCCCCCTTTATCAAGTTCTGCCCACTTTTCAATGCTGTTACTTTTGTCTACTTCAGCTAAAAAACAAAATGGAAGCGGCTCCGGCAAAGCAAACTACGGCGTTCCGACTTCCCTCGGTCCAAATGAAAACCCCGACGGCCCAGTCCTTCCGACACCATCCGCAGTTCTGCCACCAGATCAACCTTCAAAGATGGATGCCCCGCCAAATACGGACGAAAAGAAGAAACGCCGCAAACATCGGAAGCACCGAAAACATCGCAAGAGCAAATCTGGAAGTAAATCGACCATGTCTGGCGTGTCAACCGTCACCGGAACAACGACGGATCCAACGTCTGGCGATGCCCAAGCGACACCGAAGAAACATCATCGAAAGCACCGCCGAGATAGGGAAAAGCGTCCCGATAGCTTCCTGGAGGCCGTTGCGGAGCCAGGAGTGAAGACAGCAATGCTTCCACCGCCACCAGAGGATGCCATGGTGCCAATGCCGGATAAGAAGATATCGGGATCAGCTGATACCGGGTCTGGGAAGGGCACAGGGAGTGATAAACTTCAAAAGGTGGCTTCGAAGCGGAGTGAAATCGGAGGCGGGTCCAAGCGTCGTGAGCTCGAACAGCCGAAATCTGGCGGATCCAGCAAGCGTCGGGAGCGGAAGAAGCGCAAATCTGGCATGGAGTCGGAACCGAGTATGGACAAGACGCAGGTTGTTTCTGGAGCGACTAAAGTTACTGATGTGAGTTTTTTTTTACTTTTATTAGCCACGCCTCTTTTATAGCCACGCCTCTTTTTCATGCCACGCCTTTTTTTTAACTACTTGTCAGTTTTTTTTACTAAAGTTTGTTCATTGCAACTTGTCAACATTCATTCATAATATCTAAAATCATATTCCCTCAAAGTCACTAATCCCTTATTCACAACTTGTTTTTGCCAACTTTCTCAATTTCCTGTCTCCACGCCGGGAAAATCAAAGCTCAAAGCCAAAAAACATAAGCCTTTTTCTTCCGTGTTTTCCCTCACATCTGCCCACCTCTGTCACGCATGTTAGCCACCTACCCTTCGACTACAATGTTCGAATTTATACCACCTTTTTTCATGCTTACAGGAACCACCCAAAAAACGTGGCAGCAGTTCGAAGCGCGAACGGCGGGGCTCCAGCCGTCGACGCGAGGAATCCAAGAGTCAACCAGCTGTAAGTAATTTTTGTGTTTGGTGGACGTGTGACCTTCAACTGCAAACTTTGCCTTTTGCTTTAAATTTAAAACAAGTTCATTGACCGTTTTGTATGGCAATGTTTTGACCGTGAAGTTGGCGTCACCTTTTTATGTTAGATGTTTACCGTGGCTACATGTTTGGAATAGCGTTAAAATTGAAATGTTTCCAGGTTTCACCGGCGAAAAGTCCAGGAACTGCGGTGTTTGGGGTGGCGAAATCACCACGGAAATCGCCGATTCGGCCGCGATCACAACGACTTCCGCTTCCGACCCCGCCTCAGTCACAACATCATCGGTCGAAGCTGGTTGATCCGATCAGCTCACCCGTTACGACTCCATCACCAGTTCCTGTGGCATCGGCGGCCAATGCCTCAGGGCTCCGGGTCAATATCAATGAAGTTTTGCGAATCGGAAGCGTGATTGAACGATATGGGATGGATGAAGATCGTCGAGTGGGTCTTTTTTTGCCAATTTTACCGATGTAGTTTCACTTCCTTGAAAACGTCACTCAAACGTGTCAATCACAACCTCAAAGTGTGCTAATAACAATGTTCGCTTTGTTTTATCCTTTTCAAAACCCTCCTTAAGCCATCATTTTTCAATCTCTGCCGTCACAGATGCTTTGTTTATGCACGCATACAGCGCGGAGGCGACACGAAACACCCAAATGAAAAACATTTATCCAATCTCATTTGTTTCAGAAAGCATTTGAATGGCTCTCCGAGCACCGTTCCGAAGTCGCATCCGACTCGCCCGAAGCCGCCTATCATCTCATGGTTGCCCTGGGCGATCTCGTGCTTTCTCGACCCATGTTGTCGCGGACCTTGCATTTCCTCGTCGATGAAGGTGCCATTTCGCCGGAGGAATATCAATCACATTTTGTGTCCCTGGAGCGGTCAAATGTCGAGCAGAATCTGACTGTCGCACAGCTCTCCCATCTTTTGACCGTTTACACGGGCAGGTATCGCCGTCGAGGTGATAATAACAACAACGCCCCCGACAGTCCCGCGGCCTTCAACGGGAGTACGCGTGGGAATCCGTGACTTCCCTGAAAATCAGGGAACATTTTTGCGAGACCCCTCAATTGGGGTTGCAATAAATTGACAACAAACTGATCTCTTTTTTGACGATAAATGACCTTACATGTTGTTTTCCACTGCCATTCTGTCATTAGTCATTAATTTTAAACTAACGTTAGCTCGCTATTTTGTAAGCCATGCCAGATTTCCGTTTTTCCATCCATCCCCGCCATCCGGTTCATATATCAATCTTTTTTTTCAACCTTGACAAGACTAATGATATCCTTTGATCCTAAGACAGACTATAAGCCATTTTTAAAACATAAATGTTACCCATTTTGACGTTATCAATCTAAACATAGACACCCCCATGGTGTCATTTATGCTTCTAATTTTACCGGAATGTGTTTATTTTCGGCATTTTCCTTTTTTTAACTCACTTTTTACTACTTCAACAAAGTTCGTGTATCACAGTTCTCTTCCAAACCTCGAAGTACCCTGTTTTCAACCACTTTACAATTACCCTTGTTACCCTTCATGGATAAAAAACAGTTTCCGGCATTTCACGGAACTTGTTTGTTTTTACACACAACTTTTTTATCGCTCAAGTTATCCCATGATGTCTGGTTAAAGATTATTCTCCCAATTTGCATTCCTCTAGTCACTTCACAGCGTGGGGGTACATCCATGCCTCACTCCTGTTTTGTAATTAGTTAAAAAGTGCACGTATAATGGCTTATTTAAGTATAAGAACACAAATTCTATGCGGGGTAAATGGCAATTTGAAGTTTTCAATAGCTGGCTTTTGTTAACCCTTTTGAAGAAAAACGTGTTAACTGTGCTTGTTATTCTTTTTATAGTGCAAAATCCCATGGGTGCAGTGGACTCCGAGCTGCGAATCCGCTACTTACGACTCACTTTCAATGGGAACAACCCTTTTGCTTGAGGCTAATTAATCTCTGAACTGTTCCGAGGGTTGGAAAGGCTTTTCCGATGGGTAAGGACTATGACAACATCGACGCCTTCTCTGGGGCGTCCCTTTCCGGACGAGGCGGCTGCAACCACGGCAAAAAATGGCTCCTCATTTCAATTTATAAAACAGTCTCATCACCCGGACAAGCTGTGCTTCAAGCGCGGGCCAAACATGGTCATGTGGGGTTTTCGATTAATGAAAACGAGTGCCAACACTTTTTTGAAGACATTTTGTGCCTACTATCCTATTACTGGCATTATGCCTTCAGGGTATGTAAACCTAAACTTGAAAAAGTGCCACAAGCAATGAAAACAAACTTGGTAGACTGTTTTTAAGTTGAGTGGGTTGTGCCCTGAGGCTGTTTGACAAGACTAAACATCGCATTTTGCTTTTCTTGAGTTTTATCAAGCGTTTTACTAAGCACTTTATAATTGGAAACCATTGTTGACCTTGAAATCTGTCTATATTTATCTTTTTGCAACTGAAAAACCAAAATGTCTCTCTAAGCTCCGCCCACTTTTTAACCACGCCCTATTTTAAACAGTCCCAGAACGCGCGCGTTAGACAATTTTTCACGTTCCTATTGACGTTCCAATTTGGCCAACTTTTCAGGCACTCATTTTTAATGCTAACACCACCAATGCGAGTCAATTTGTCTCCAGTATTGCTTTATTTGGGTTGCTTTCAAATGGCAACAGTTTTTTCATCGCCATTGACACCTTCCACGGTTCAAGGGTCATCTTCAATGGCTAGTGTTTCGGCAGATGGGTCTACGTTGGCAGAGGAACATACATCTTCAAATTTGACGACAGAATTGACGCCAACTTTGTCTCGCCAGCCAACTACAATGAGTATAGAACAAATTGCGGATTTCATTGTTAATGAACAATACAAAAAACGCATATCTGAAGTTGATGCCGCTGTTTTGGCAGCCCTGAATGGACCTATTCAAGAAAGATTGATGACAGAAGCCGCTTGTCTGGAAAACTGTACTTCATCTCTATATCGATGCGTGCCAATGCCAAACACTCGGAACTATGTCTGCGAGATGGATGCCTTCATGCTTTGTCTAGTCGTTGTCAGTGCCCTGTTTACTGGAATCTGTCTACCAATTGCGTGTATTACTTTCTATGTCTGCGGCATCTACGCCAGATTACGACGCTGTCTGGCACCTTCAAAACCCTTTTACTCCAAAACCGACAATGAATGCTTCGAAAGAGTGCCCGAAACAACGTGTCCATCCATGCAATCCACGACAGCCCTAATTTCGACCCGGCATCCACCAAACTACATGGAACGGATGTACAAAAAGAAGCATTCCACCGTTCATCGATATAGCCAGCCACAAGTAAGTTGGATTTGCAATGTTTTAGAAGTGTTTCCGTGACAATTTGAAAACCTAAAACCAGCGGTAAACCGTTCATTTGGGTTTCATACGTAGGAATATTGACTCCCGCGAAACGGCTGAAGTTCTTCGCTTTTTCCATTCATCAATCTTTCATCTTTACGATGAAGTTTTACCGAGAACTAAGTTTCTTCTCGCAGGTGTCTTTTTGATTGTACCGCGTGAAATAAGGGCGTCATAGACGCTGGGAGTTCCGTTTTGGTAGTAAAAACAGAAGGAAACTTTTTACTTTGACCTTAAAAGGGATGGATTTATTGGATTTGGGATCCGTGATTTTGTAGTAAACAAGCTGGAGCAGTTTTTGTTTTTACGATTTGAAAATTAAAACGTAATGGGGTGAAAGTGTTTCAAGTTTGGTCAGATTAGAGTATAAGAAAGTAATTTCAGGTCGAACTCCCGCGAGAACGCGCCAAATCCGTCTGTGGCGGAGCTTCTGTCATGTAATGACATCAGTTTTACAATTACGGTTGTCAAATCACGCGTTACACATCCATAGCCAAAGAACAACACTAATATATCCAAACCAAATAGCCCCCGAAGCTCAAATGTATCTCTACTCATGTACGAAAATTCCATTGTGCCTTTTTCGTCCATATGACATAGGATTATTGTATTCTAAATTCTTCTAACAAGTAAGAACCAGTTGTGCGAGTATCTCTTTAATTACATTAACTTAACTTCTTCAAGCCGGATGCATCTCCGTTGTTTCTTTATTGCCACCCTTTCCTCGGTGATGGATAATAAATGCATCCTCCCCCGAATCCGAGGAGGGAGGTTCGAAATCCTGGAAGTGGAAGTTCGACTTGCGCAGTGACCGTGAAAAGGAACCCAACTACCCCTTCTTTTCGGTTCACGCGGTGGATTCATTCAGTTTTCGCTTTTCCTAATTGCACTTTGTCTGTTTGCGCGAAAAGCACATTTATGCTTTGACTTTTTGACTTTTTGTTTTAAGTACATTCGGTGAATGGTATTCAGTTTTTGCGATACTTGTAAATAAATTTGAAACCTAAACTGAAATACGATCTTTCTTTGATAGAGTCCACCCATCGGCAGCCATGCGGCACTCCTTGTCATTGGTCATGATAATCGTGGGCGTTGTGTCGATGGCAGTGGCGCCAAAGCCGATTCGAGCAACGCCGCGGAAGCCGTTTTCGCCGTCTAAGACTAGTGAAGTCGATGTGACCAACTGTAAACATGGCGAAAAGTATTACATTGAGCACATTCAGTTTGTTTGTCAGCATAAGTATGATGTTAAGGCTCTTATTCCGAATGGTGGGCGCTTCTATTGTTTAGGATGGCACTGATAAGTCCAATTTCTAGGGTGCTATGTTGACAGTCACAACACATCGCGCACTCTCGGGATCAATGGCATCTATAGGGATAAGTTTTTCGTTTACAAGTGTGTTGCGGAGAATGCACATGTTGTTACCTATAAGGCTATCTGTAAGTTACACTTTTTGAACCCATAGCTCGTCGAAAATGCCAACTTCCAGCCTGTCTCATGAATACTTTCGAAATCCCTCTCCGCAAGACCCTCCGAACCGGCAAAGTCGAGTATTACTGCGAGCAAGGCATCCATGGCCACACCAGAATTGACATTCGTTGGTGTAAGCTAACTTTAATCTCCTTGTCTGATAACGTCAACGTCAAAACATTCTTTCAGACCTCCACAACTTGTGTAACACTGGCAGTGTAAACCAGACAGACGTTAATGGCTATACGGCGTGCCCTGGCATCGCCAAGAGCACTATTCACAGCAAACTCGGCTTCGGATCATCCGTCCATTACAACAGCACCACCAAAATTCTAGTACCCTAATACAAAACTGTAAACGTCATGAAAAACAAATATATTCAAAACTGCCTATGTTAAAAGTGCTTTCATACTATGTATTTATCAGTGAATTAACTCGAAATAAATTATTTTCCCAGAAAATGATAATTTTAGATACTCTTAATTCTTTGGCGAAGCAACTAGTGCGTAAGAACTGATGCCCACGTTTCTAATGTCTGACGACATAAATCTTTCACTTTTCCACCCACTCTAATCAACCTAAATATGTTTTTTTGAGTTTGGTGGCATCGTGTTACAACTGCTACCTATCAAACTACATGTTGTTGGCGTTCATTGGAATGATGTGTTCTTTGGAAGTCTGGACATTCTCAGTAGCATCAGATTTTACAGTATCAGTAAGTTCAAAAAGTATATTAGTTGGCAGAGCAGTGTAATGAGAAACACTCGTGGATGCGCAACTTTATCTTTCCTGCAAAAACGTGCAAGGATGAAAGTTGCAGTGTCATGTTCCCATCGTTTTCTGAGCATCGTTTACTAACATTTTTTCGAGATGCAATGAAAATGAAGATGCATCGTAAACAGTTAGCGCTGATTCTCATTATTCCGAACACTCATCTTTCTTCCCCTTTGAACTGGATGATCTTTAGGCTAACATTCCAAACTGATATACTGCTAGCATTGTCACTTTCAAAAACAATAAACAGCATGCCAAAATAAACTGTCCGTTCCATTCAGCTTTCTTTCAACATATTTCAATTGCATTCGCTTCTTCCCACACGGTAAGCATGCCGCCATAACAAATCCCGTTTATATCACTTATTTTTGTCAACAAAATTAGTCATTCGTCTTTAGCTCAACAAAAACGTGTGAACAAAACATAATTAATTGTCTTCGCAATCGAAATAACGCATCCATACGACTACGAAGAATGATATAATTAATTTATAAATTAAATCTTGTAAACTTTACACAGTCACCGCCGAATGACCAAAGGCACAAGCCAGAGAACAGCCCTCGGACGGCACAACACAGATGGATCAGAGTTAGTCGAGGTTTAGTTTTTTTCAATAAGAGGGCAATGTGTACGTACTTCTAGAAGCCGCCTACGCGGTCGTGGAGACGGTGAGCTTCTTCAAATGTTCCATGAATACTTGAAGCGAAACGTCATCCGTAAAGACGGCGGTTGCGCCGTCCTGTTGGTACGGATTGTTGTGCGAGACGGAGGGATTCACCTTGGAGAGTAGGAAGCGAGCCTGCAAATAGGATATGCATAATTAGGCGGCTTTAAAATAGAGGATACTTCGGGGAAATGGTTATGATAATGCGGTGGTCAGGCCGAAATGACGCATTTTGAAGTCAATATCAACGGAAAAAAGGGCTTCAAAAGGATGTAAAAAACTTACCTGAGAACCTTCATGCTCGGTCACAATGTATCGGGGAACGGGGAAGCGCTCGGACAAGATGGCAGTGGCATCTTCCACTGGGGCTTCAAGAAGCTGCTTGAATGTCGCGTATTGCGGGTCCGCGGCGTAGTTCAACTTGCGCCATTGGTCGATGGTTTGGCCGTGGAAGATGAGCACGTGGAAGTAGTCGTCCATCAACAGGATACGATCAGGCAGAATGGACGAGGAATCGAGAAGGACGGGCTCTGGTGGGCCGTTGAAGGAGTAAGCGAAGAGGGTAGGCTGGATCATTGTCGTGGATTCAATGACGGATTCTTGCATTAGGACGTGTCTAAAATGACAAAAAATAAAAAATTTGAACTTTTTTCAACGTTAAAAGTTAATCGAATGCCAACCCACCTGTAGAAAATACTTTCATCTGGCGAGTTATTGAACACTTGGAGGAACTGTGACCGCCTCAGATGGAACATAAACTGCGGGTACAGGGCAAACTTGTCCGACAATCGGAACGACTGCGGATCATCCTTGTGATACTCGGCGAATCGCTGGACCAATCGAATCAAGCTACGATCCAACCACCGCAAAATGTCAGGGCTATCGTTCTCCTGGCTCGCTCGGAAGCTGACCAGTCTCGCCATGACCACGCTAGCGGCTTCCTGATCGAAACCGTAGGCAAGATTCTGCTGCTGGGTCGCCATATCGGCCCAACTCCTGCAGGTCGTCGTGACACGGATGCGCTTCCGGCCATCAGCATGCTGGTACTGTGTCACGAATTGGAACATGGCACGAGCGCCTTGAGGGACGGCAGATCCATGTTGAGCGGCGATCTCGTAGATGAGGGCGACCGTATTCCGGGGCGTGAGCGAGCAGAATTTCCATTGACACGTGCCACCAATACCCATCTCAGCGTCACTGACGACAGCGTTTTTGACGTTGCCAGAGGCACCACATCCGAGAAGACCTTCAATCTTGATGCCAGGACCAACTTTGACTTCCATCGTGGCATTCAGGCCCATCTTGAGGAAGCCCTTGGAATCTTTCTCAAAGACCTTCTTGAAACTTTGTTGGAAGAGGGTCGATTTGAACGAGTCAGCCATAATAACGTGACCTGCAATCAAGCAAAATACAATAAGTCGCTACAATATTCTGACGGTCTTTTCATCAACCGACTAAAAAACAATCCTCAAAAATGCATCAGACTAAATTGTCATAGATGCATAAGAAAGCATGTTCTCACACCCCTGTTGTAGGGGTTTTCCCACCAATTTTCAAGCCCATTTACTCACCATTGGTCGTGTTAAAGCAGCTCCTCATTTCGAGCAAGCCGGTCTGATCCAACGCGCAGGAGTAGACATCGATAGCGTGGCCATTCTTGACGGCACGTGCTGCCAGAGATTCGTAGTATTTGGTCGCCTTGCGCATGTAGGGCACATTGTCTTCCTTGATGTCGTGCCATGAGCGAATCGGATTCTTCTTCTCCTCATTAATCACGATGCCAGGGCCGACTGTGCAGGGTCCACCGACCAGGGACATGATACGGGCGCCCGTATTGGGGTAGCACACTTCGAGCAGGGTCACGGCCACTGCCATAGCAGCCCCAGTAGCGCGAGAATGGCGATTGGCTTGGGCCTTGGGCCAGCGATCGGGTTGGATGGCATCGATCCGTTCGAGGAGGCTGGCTTCACAGTCGCCGACGGGCTAAAAATGGTCATTATTAGATATGTTTTGTCAAATTAGCCTGTTTTACGGTGCTTCAAAGGTTGAAAAGGCCACGCGCAAACCCAAAGTATAGCATCACTTTCGCACTTTTAGCCCCAAACAACCTTTGAAACAGCCCATGATTAAACCAATAAAACCCCCTTACCTGCAAGAACTTATTGCTCGGCACATGGACTCCAGGGACATTGTTTTGTTGGGGCAGTGGCACCGGTGCTCGTGTCGCAAATTGCGCAGACGGATGCCCCGGAGCACCTGGGAATCCAAATTGAGGCTGTCCTGGAGCAGGTGTCGTCGTTCCACTCGCCGAAGCGGGGCCACCAGCAGGTCGGCCAATGTTGAGTCCGAGGATCTTGCGGATTTGGTCTTGCGTCACTTCCTTCTGGCCCTGAAAATCACATTTTTAAATACTCATTCTTGCTTAATTAGTCTTCCAAATGTCAAAAATTGGTTAAAGTGCATGTTTTGTCTTTGCAAACCGTCTGAACTACGTCAAAATTGAATTCAAAAAACAGTAGAACATCTTAAAATTAGATTTCTACCGGAGGCCATGACATAGGCACTGACTTGAGGCACTCTTTGAAATTACATGGAAAAAGGTTGACCCAAGCGGGCAATTTCCGAAAAACGTTTTTTCGACGAAAAGGGGGTGTCTTCAGACGGTCAGAATTGAGATGGTGTTGTTCGATAGGGGTTTTGTGGTACTCAAAATAGATTTGGAGTTGAAAGTCTGAACTTTTGTTGTTTAGTTTTGTAAATATCGCGTGTTTTCTCATTGAATTTTTTAAAAATCGAAAGTTTCTTTTGAAAAAAATCACTTTTTCATGCGCTCTATTTTAGTAATTCCATATGATTTTGGACTTTTTTTAACTCTCACATGTGATAGCAAAAGAATGTCAAAAATTTCGTGACATAAAATTTAATAGAAACTGTTCAAATTACTTTTTAGTAGTTTTAAACCAAATTAGGCGTGGTCTATGTTCGGAATTGAAATTTTAAAATTTAAGGAACCCATCGCCGTCTTTGAAATCCAACATCTACCTTCAAAGATGTCCCAGCTAACCAACTACGTAATCGCCATCATTCTGGCTATCACCATCTTATCAGTAAGTGGTCAAAACTTTGCTCAGCGACGGCTCCTCGGAATTTGGGCTAATGGTCGGCCTGTTGCGCTCGAAGTGTCTGGAGATCGGCCGTCTAATTTGATGGATTTGTTTAGCAGTGTTGATTTAGCAGATGACGACTTTGTAAGTTATCTCTCCAAAACTAAAGACTAAACTATTGTAAAAAACTAATTTAGCCATCTGTCCGCCGGCTAAAACGCTTCAGTCGCATTGGTGGGACCATAGTTATGGGCTGATCGACAACGTTTGACATAAACAAACTACGTTAAATTCGAACAACGCCTATCCATATCAATTCAGTTGACATTGAATGATGCTAACGTCCAGTTGAACACCAAAGTACCCATTTTGATTGTGATTTTGTCGATAAATAAGATAAATTATATATAAAAACCGACCTTGAAAACGTAGGACCGATACATGCCACGCGAGTTGAGCTCATGGACTTCGATAATCCGTCCAAAAGTAATGAATCCGACGAGGGCATCAGCTGGGAGCAGACTCACGGCGTTTTTGAGGGATTCCTTGAGGGCGACGAGCTCCTCGGCCGGGACACAGGTATCCGCGACGAAAAGGAAGATTGGTGGGAGGGTTGTGGCTTTCCTGAGGGTGTATTCGATGGTACTGAATTGGGGGTACAGCTCTGGGGGACGGTTCTCTTCGGTAATGGCAGAATAGTGGGGCGGGAAGGGGTTACGCTGGTTGCAGAAGCCGCATTGCCAGGTTTTTGCACGGTAATCGACGAAACTAAACTCAAAGATTTGATTTGATCACCACTTCAAAGACCAAACAACTGGACAGCTGTCTGAAAAACAACAACAAACTCACGTCAATGGATTCAAGACACTTTTGCAGGTCGGCTTCTGGCACAGGACCGGATCATATTCCAAAGATGGCTGTTGTGGGGCGTCTTCGGGTTTTTCCTGCAAACTTTATATATAAAAATCATTTCAAATTAAGTTTGAATAAAGAAAATACCTTCAATGGGGTCACAAAAGTTGTCACAGGGACGACGAGCTTCTGCGAATCGACCTTGCTGTGTGGAAGGACGTTCCAAGTGAATTGGACGCCATCAATGGCCTGCTGGTTGGCTAGGTACTCTTCCCAGGAAGACATTTCACGTAGCCTATCACCTGAAAAGGTTGAAAGTTCACGTTGAAGATCAGAAACGACGATTGGAAAGGGATGGCCGTCGGGGGAGTCGAACTTCCAACGCAACGTACACGTCACTGAAAAGCCGGTCGGGTCCGTTGGGCTGTCCACGGTTCTTTCCAAATGGGACCACCCTCGAATGACCACGCATTCAATGGACGAATAAAAGGTGGAAGTGGAGCCATTGCTTGTTTCTTTGTCGTGGAAAACTGCCGCACACACTAAGGGTCGAATATAATGTGTGTATTTCCAACTGCGTGACCCGCTCCTCTGATAGCCAAGATTGCAACGTCTTGCTGTTCTTCGCCGCCAGCAATTGCGTGGCGTCATTTCCGACAGCCATCGCCGAATCACGTCCAGTTTCTCAAATTACCCATTACCAGTTATAAATTAACCCCTCTCCATGATGCTACTCGAGACCAGACATGTTTGGGAGCATCAGCGGATAATGAAAGTCTGATTTAATCGGCAGAGCCAGCACCTATTGTCAGTTTTCAAAAAACTAAATTTTTATATATCCAAAGTTGACTAAACGCCTTTACATGGCTCCAACTAGTACTATTTACCTTTTCAAAGAAGTGTAGTGCTAAATAGTTAACATAAGAAGAAATGCAGAACAGTCGTTCCCGCAGTTTATAAAATTTGATATTTTTATATATTTTTGTGGCTCTCAATTGTCTAATTTTTGCTTTTCGCAAGATACTGGCGAATCAAACGTCAGTTTTAACCTTTTTAAATAGTACTTCTTTCCGACCTCCATCACCTCCGGCACCTCAACATGTCGAACTTCAGAATGAGGATCCTTTTCAACTGTGAGCTTCCGTGAGTTCCAATCGTTGGCTTTCAAAATATCAATGTTTCGAACGTTGAAGTACACCCGATTTGAGGTTTCTGTCGGTTTGAATTCAATACAAACCTGGCCAGTAACCTTGAGTTCGTCATTGTCACTGGCTGGCATGTTCACTCGAAGTTTGACATCGTAGTGATACGGGTAGATGTTCTTTGGCAGGTATTGATCGAGTCCGACATCGTCACCAGACAACACAAGATCCGGATGACTGAACGTCAACAACGACGGCACTGTGCCCAAAATTCACCTTGTCAAAACGACATTTCTGGCAAAGTGCGCAATTTCAC
>KB455029.1:470536-492779 GCA_000341325.1 Panagrellus redivivus
TCGGTAATCGTTTCACAAATTTCGATTTTGCCACTTTTTGGTAAAATTTTGGAGTATTCCGAAGCGGTTTATTGTATTATAAAACAAAAACTGGAATTATTGCGCATCCACTAATATGCGATAGAAAAGTTTAACAGTGGCAAGCAGGCAACCCGTCTCTCGTCACCTGGCGTCAATCCCGCTTTCGGCACAGGTCAAAGAGACAGTTCGCAGTCGGCATAAAAAGTGAACGCACCAAAGCGATGTCGGGGGCAGGGGAAGACAGAAAAAAGCGGGTGCCATATCGATTTCCTGAGCCTCCTCTGTCCCCGACATTTTTGTAGTCAAAAATTTTATTTGCAAAAATTACTTTTTGTCACTCTTTTTGTAAAAATTTGAGAATTACGTGCTGTATTTTTTGGAAAGAAAAACTGTTATGTCTGTAAGCTCGGGCATTTGGGTAAAGGATACATTCAAAGAGATCAAAGGCCAGTCAATCAGTGGCAGGCAACGCGTTTTTCGACGTCTGCCGTCAATCCCGCTTTCGGCACAAGTCAAAGAGACAGTTCATAGTCGGCATAAAAAGTGAACGCGACAAACCAAAGTCAGGGGGCAGGGGAAGATACAAAAAACGATCTCAATGTCAGCTTTCTGTGCCTCCCCTGTCCCCGACATTTTTGTCATCAAAAATCTTATTTGCAAACAAAAATCAATTTTTTCATTTTTTTTGTAACTTTTTGAGAATTTAGTATTGCTCTTGTAAAAAACTATTGATTGGGGAAGTATCAGCATTTCGATAACGGGTACACGCAAACTCATCGATGGCCAGTCAATCAGTGGCAGGCAACCCGTCTCTCGTCGCATGGCACCGTTCCCTTCTCACGTGACAAGTCAAAGAGACAGTTCACCGTCGGCATAAAAAACGGCTGTGTTGATCACTGTGCGGGGTGGATAAGGAGACGAGTACCACGCTTGATAGGTGTGGTACCCGTTCTCCGTCATCCTTCCCCACTTTTTTGTTGCTTATACAGTACTCACTATTTTGCATTACATACAATCCAGCTTTATGTTTACGTTTTTATTCTAAATGTTTGTAATTGTTACAGATTACTGATTTGTAAAAATAAAGTTTATACAAGTAACAAAAAAACATATAAAAATACTGTCCGAATACAATGTATGAACCAGTTTCTTACGTTTTCCGGATCGGAAGCGAAGTATCGAGCTGCAACCAGACGACTACAACTGTGAAGATGAAGCTCATTAGCTAAAAATGGAATTGTAAAAACTGCCTTGAGTATGCATATTTGAGCAAAATATACTTACAGTACCAGCAAAGCTTCTGTCGATCTTCATGAATTTGCCCAAAGTCAATCCCCATGTTGGGTCGTTTAGCTTTTGGATTATTTGGTCTTTCTGTAAGTGACATATGTTTTTAAACTGCCGGGATCACAATACTACTTACAACAATTTTCGCATCCGGATCCTCAACATACATGTTCGTAATGACCGGCAATGCCCCACGGCTCAGCTCATTGCAGACGATACAGGGCACGATGAATAGGACCACCCAACCAGCATTAAGAATCAACGCAAATACTGTACAGAAAGACTGGAAAGCTGTAAAAAGTGCCACCCAGCCACCAACAACCAACGGCGAGGGAGCGTTGTTGATCCCCTGGCCCTGGAGGAGTAACATATTGATGGAGTTGTAGCTTTTGAAGATGATGCTCGTGACAGTTGTACCGACAATGACCAAAATTAGTTTGTTGAAACAACATTCCAGCATTTCCAAGACACTAATGATCTGCCTGAGGCGTGAAAAGTATTCGACAAGACTGGCCTTGGTCGGGATGGAATTGCGTAATTGCTTTGTTTCGATTTGGAACATGGCCGCGATTCGGATCGAGATCATCATAATGATGAGTTGGGGAAGCTATAAACTGCTCATATGTGCGTACGCACTTTTTATGTTAAATCTTTACCTTGACAACGCCAAATTGGATTATCGGAAAGTAGTACCGATCAAAGAACACTACAACCTTGTCAAAGTGGGACGGGATTTGGCATAATGGCATGTTCACTATTTCGGTTTCGTTTTCGGCGGCGCTGAATTCGATGAACATGTTCTGAAAAAAAACTGTGGCTCTAAAAGAGGCTTTGAATTTCATACCATTGGAAGTTGCAAAATGACTCCAATGATGAAAAACACCATAACCACGTAGAAAAACATCCTCCAAGCCTTTGCTTTCTTGTTGCACTTCATATGGACCACTCGAAAGTGGATATCCGTCAGCTTCTCGAGTAGTTTGTGCATGTGTAACGAGCAGAGCATCATCCCGATTACACAGACCAATGGCAAAACCGCTCCCATCACATTCTGGATCATGGCTGCAGCTTTTGGGGAAAACAGTGACCAGTTCATGTCCTCGGAAAAGATGGTCGGAAACACGTGCAAACGGATGTTGTTACAGATGACGATTGTGTTGAAGACACAAAGCAGCAAGTCCAGGATACAGATTCGATCCCGCAGTCTACAAAACGTCCCCTCAGTAGTTGGGGGCTCCTCAAGGCTGCTATAAAGTTAGCGGAAATCACATCAGATTGGGGGATTCTGTGTGGGTTGAGAGACATGGACTCACCTTCGTCGGACACTGACGTCATTATCACAGGTGTAGGGGGCTTTGAACGGGCTGAGGCCAAAGATGCAAGACGTCTTCAACATCAGGGCTCCAACCAAATTAGCGCTGGCATGTTCCTTCGCCGTCGCGGTGGCATAGGTCGGAGGAGCGTCTTCCATCTTGACAAGTGCTGCCGGAAGGATGCTCATCTTCCGCCGCTTCAGCGGGTCTGTAGTGATGGAATCGAGGGTATCCACCGATACAGGCATCTCGCCAGATGACTCACTGTCACTACTGCGGGCACGAGACACAACAACTTCTGGAAGCATAACCTCAAACCGTTTTCAGGTAAGCTTTATACGCCACCAAAAGGTGATAAAAACGGCTCTAATGTTTAGAAAGTTCTGACAGTTACGCGATTCCGGGCAATTATATAACCGAACAGCTGCACCGGCAAACTAATGTGAACACGTACTGACACGATTAACACATGAGCTAATGTAGTCCCGTGCCACTTAATGTCATTCACAATGTCAGGCAAATGTGAATTGAAACTATTGCAAAATATGGTTCAGTTGAGTGGCAGTAGCTGATAAATGGGAGGCAAAACTGAAATGCTTATGAGCAAGTGTGCTTATATATTTTGTAGTTATTAAACTGGACCGTTTAGTTGTGAAAAAACAAGAGACTAGAACCTTCAAGAAGTGAACTTTTCAACTATTACTGCTAAAAACAGTGCCATTAACTGGTGCCGGAAGTCGATGACTACCATTTGCAAGATGTAGTGAATTCATGAATTTTAGAATAGAACGCATTTTCTGGGAAAACCAAAAGACCCCAGGACACTTTAAAATTCAAAGTTAATTTAAATCGTTGAAACTTGGCAAACAGACTAATCTGAGGCCGTAGATGACGAATTCACACACGAAAACCGGATTCGGAGCCTTCAGAATCCTCTAAGCTCCAGAATCCGTCTTGGAGAATCCGAATCTAAAAATGTCTACGTGCGGTATATCAATCGACTGCCCACATCAAGACGATCATTTTCTTTTTTTGATGACGATGATTCAATTATTTTGACGGAAGTTATGACGCTTCAAAGTTCAAAAAAACGACGAGATAGCCTTTGGCACTCCGTATCTCAAAACTTTGGTAGCTAGTACGAATTTTTTATTTGTGATAATAATAGAGCATTATAAAAGGAAGGTTTTGTCTTTTAGGGACACCCATTTTGGAAGTGTGGAACATCTTCAAAAGTGGCACAAAATGATTTGCATTAATAGTCATTTACAAATTTTCCAGTGATGCGTTGAGTTTCCCGAATTCTGTTTTTCTAAAATTAGGATAATGGTAACAACTTTCGATTCAGAAAATTTTGTATTAAAATTTTACTTTGTCATCGACTTCTTTAAAAATGTTGAGCCCCACCTTAAAACAAAATGCACGCACGGTAAAGTAGGTCCGATCGCCGTTGACATCCCCATACATGAGGGTTCGAACCCTCTTGACATTTCGTTTTTTTCTAAAAAGTTGAAAGATAATAACATGATATAAAAATAGTTAGTGTTGCTAGTTGGCGGATAAATGCCGTATAAAGTGGCAAAACGTGCTTTTTTAAAAATTGGCATTAATTTTTTAAGAACTCGATAATATGGCAAACAAACTGGCCACAAATCTCTGAATCGAAAGTTGTTACCATTATCCTGATTTTAGAAAAACAGAATTCGGGAAACTCAACGCATCACTGGAAAATTTGTAAATGACTATTAATGCAAATCATTTTGTGCCACTTTTGAAGATGTTCCACACTTCCAAAATGGGTGTCCCTAAAAGACAAAACCTTCCTTTTATAATGCTTTATCATTATCACAAATAAAAAATTCGTACTAGCTACCAAAGTTTTGAGATACGGAGTGCCAAAGGCTATCTCGTCGTTTTTTTGAACTTTGAAGCGTCATAACTTCCGTCAAAATAATTGAATCATCGTCATCAAAAAAAGAAAATGATCGTCTTGATGTGGGCAGTCGATTGAGATACCGCACGTAGACATTTTTAGTTTCGGATTCTCCAAGACGGATTCTGGAGCTTAGAGGATTCTGAAGGCTCCGAATCCGGTTTTCGTGTGTGAATTCGTCATCTACGGCCTCAGATTAGTCTGTTTGCCAAGTTTCAACGATTTAAATTAACTTTGAATTTTAAAGTGTCCTCAGAAACTCGAAAGTGTTTGGTTTTCCCAGAAAATGCGTTATAGAACTTTCCAGCTGCTATCATTAGGGCAAGGTTTACTTGCAATTAATTTTCAAATTGGTTTGTAAATAAAAAACTGAAACAGTGGTATAGTTTATATTTTGATTTGCGAACTTATCAATTGCATGATGTGATTAGTGATAGGGTGATAAACTGCTCGTGTTTTCCTCTGTAACCATGACTTGTATTACCAGTCTGATAATATTGCACATTTAAAATCATAGTGTAAAAAACTGCAAACTGCCATATTAACGTAAGTGGTTACATGACATTACATGACATTTACCAACATTTATGAAACATTTTCCATATTATAAGGCATTTAAAAACTGTTGAACAGTGAGCAACCTCAATCCAGTTTATCACACTACTGTAGCCCTAATAAACCTCCCATAAAGTACATTGCATCTACGTAACAGCAACTCCCAAAACCCCCGGAGACGTCTTCTTTGATTGACGCAACGCAACGTCTTGAGAGTTCAAAGTTTTTTTTCCAAACATGGCTCGATTTACGTTAAGGCCACTTCAATTGTTTTAAAAAATAGTTTTTATGTCGAGACGAACGGCACCATAAAGGGAGGACGATGGATGTTCTGGTCGTCACTTGTTTGGTACATCTTTGGGAGGTCTGCCGACTCTGTTGGAAAGATATAAAAACTTGTAAAATGTTTAACTTAGTCTGGATGAAGTGCCGCCGTTCCGGGATGGGATAAGGGCACTGTTTTAGGGGTTTCGAGTGGTGATGGGGGTTTGGTTTTTAGATTTGCACTTTTAGGGGTTAATAAACTGTGAGATTGAATACGTCGGAAATACTGTACCTATAAATCAATGCATTCTTGAGTGAATTTTAGAAAAACTGAGTTTTACTTTTCTGCAGTTTGAATCCAATCTATCAAATGGTTAGACGCTATTCCTTCCTTGTTCGTGTTGTTTTTGTCTAGGGCACCGTAAGGGAAAACAAACTTTGTATTTTGTTGGTTTTTGCATCTTGGCGTGACGTAAGATGGCTTTTCTTACCTTAATTATTCATTGATGCGTGGAATCGGACTTCCAGACCTGTAATTCGCATTGATTTTTCTCGATTTTTATAACTAAATTTTAAACCGCAGGATCCTGTTTTTTTCCATTTCGATATTTGATAAAATCCCAAAAAAACTGGCTGTAGTTAATAACATGTAACAAAAAGACTGACCATTGACTCCTCAAAACACCACTTCTATTCCCAGAATTTTAGAATGTGTTATAACCTCACTCGATCGAGATTGAGCCCTTTTCATAAACATAAACTTGTTCCCAACTATGCAACAGGCATCTTTTTGGTCGTTAAAAGTTAAACCCCCTCTTCATTGGCATCGGGACACAACACGGTCAGAATAACCGCAGCTGCTCCTCCAACTCCAAACTTTTGGGTGGGTATCGGTCCCCCGAGGCGTTCGACACTTACTCGGCGTGAGACACGACTGACTTCGCAAGGCGCGGTCAGGATGAACGGGGGAAGCCCTGATGACGGACGGCATCAAGCTATTGATACGGGGCGAACTGCATATATCAAAGGGGATTTTGGGGTTTTTGTAAACTGCCCAGTCGTCAAAATTACGGCTTCGTGATAGTTAAAAATGATTAACTTTGATGATTTTTCAGTAATTTCCACATCACCTATACCATTGAAAAAGTGCATCGCTTGTAGTCTGCATCACTGCCATGTTGTTCATCCGCTTATTGACCCACTTCGTCCACTTTCCAAAACTAAAGGTAAGTCCTCATCCTTCAAACTTTCATTTTCAGAGTTTCAGAATCGCTGGCTCGAAACACATCCCTCATGTACCCAAGTTGTAATTTTACGATCCAACTATAAATGACCGACCATCCTGTTCCCTTACAACTCATCTCGAAAAATCTGAATTAGTCGACCATCCGGCTATGGCCATTTATATCCCTTTCCGTCCAGCTGACCCTTCAAAATGTAGCCTTTGGTTAATCTACATTTTGAACTTTCAAATTAAACTTTTAAAAACTGGAACTTCAATGCAGGTCTGGTTTGTAGTCGAAAAGATTCATTAAGTTTACCAAATGAATGGGAAAACTAAATGTTTACACGAATTGGTCGTAAAAAACTGCCGGTTGTATGTACAGAATGCCATTGTTGACGCGTTTTCGCATTGTAGTTGTTTTTCACGTTTGGCGTATTAGTATTTCCTACTTTTATAGTTTAAACTGACCTCCATGTACGAAGTAGCCTCCAAAATTGTCCCGATTTAGACAGTTTTTTCAACGAATGTGTCTCTAGAACCCTCTAAAATCTGCCCAACATGCGCAATGGCGACACCATCACTCATCTTTGAACACTTGCTTCACGCTGCTCGAGCCAGCATCGACGAAACCGCCGGAATCATGATTACGATTGAAAACTTTCGAAAACGGAAAGCCTTCTTTCAGCAAGCCAAGCCGTTTACATTACATTGTTCACTGCTTTTTGTGGTTATGTTCTATTCCTATGCTGGCGGTATGATATTCTACTACTTGGAGCATGATGTCGAAGTTCAGATGGCGATTGATGATAAGGCAATGAGGGCGAGATGTGTTCATGAGGTTTGTTTGAGGTTTTAAAACTGGCAGTTTTAAACATTATATTTGTTATAGGTATTCGACAATGCCACTGCCCTGTCCTACAAAAACTACAAGCCGACCAATGCCACCATCACACAGATAACACAATGCTTCCATGTGGACATTGATCCGAGGAATCAGTGGAGTCAGTTGACGGCGGTTTTTTACAGTTTCGGCATTGCAACGACTTTGGGTTGGTTTTCGGGTGTTTTTAAACTGATTTCACGGCCTTCTATGAATAATTTTAACTCGAATCGCGGCGTTATTCAACTTTAACTTCAGGCTACAACCGCCTCCAACCAATAACCCTCGAAGGCCGCATGTTCTGTCTGATCTATGGCATCTGTGGCATTCCCATTACCATGATTATCATCGCCAATGTTGGACAATATCTTCACCAATTTGCTTCTTCATTCAGGAAAAACATTGAAGCCCGCCGAAAGCGCAGGAGGCCATCAAAGGCCAACATCACCGATGACGACATCCCAGATCAGTCCATCGAGGCGACATCTCTAGCTTTGGTTGGAGTGTTTCTGCTATATGTCGCATTTGGAGCTTTCGTTTTACCATTGCTCAATGGAGAGCTTGATTTTGTCAATGGACTTTATTACAATTTTATTACCCTGACTGCCATAGATTTTGGACATATTGTTCCAAATGAGTAAGTGTTGCGTTCTGGATGGTAATCAAATTTTTGGTTTATAAGTAAATTTACAGGCTCAAATACTGGCCAGTCACATTTTTGTACATTTGCTTCGGACTGGGTATCACTACCATTGCCATTGGTAAGCTTTTTGGGTTTAAATATCGAAAACTGTTGGTGGATGCCATGTGTTTCCAGACGTTGGTGCTCAATACATGAAAAAGTTGCACAATCTGGGCCAGAAGATGAAAAATGTTGCCCAGACAAAGATTTGGTTTGGTGGTAAAACGTGAGTTTGTTTAATTTTTATGCAATTTCAAAACTTTTTCTTAAAAGCTGAGCGACAGGATTGTTTGACGATCTAAATTTATTCATATATCTCTAATAGAAATCCAAAAACTGATGTAGTAATTTAATTCTTTTCGCTTAAAATAGATCTATGAACATCTGATTTCTCGCACTGCCTTTGATAGACGCATTCGGGCTACTGATTCCTGCGTGTCATATTGAAGAAGCCACCAGCCTTTTGAGCAATTTGACCGGCAGTGCTCGTGACGACGTTTCCGAGGGCGCCGGGAAGGGCCGCAGGGCCTTGTAGTTGGGATTGTTGTTGTTGTTGGCCCGGAATATGGCTAGTCGACCCTGGATAGCCATTATTACCATACCCAGTCGAGGAGCTTCCATAATAGTTGGATCCGGACTGGCCAGAATAACCAGTGCCAGTATTCTGGCCGGTTATGGAAACACCCTGCATCTGCTGAGTGGCAGCGGCAGCAGCCTGGGCTTGCTGGATCACCTTTGGATCATTGGATTGGGTCTTGCATTGAGGGCATTGCCAGACGACTTCACTACAGGCAGAAGGGGCGCGGCATCTGAAAACTTTTTTTTAAACTGGGCATCCTCTGAACTAGCCTTTACTTTAGACAATTATGCAAAAGCATTCCCGGTTTATGCGTCAAAACCGTGAATCGGTCCATCATGGCAGCTTTAGCACGGGTTGAAAGACATTCATCTGAAAAACTGCTAAGTCAAAAGTGTACGCTTAGCTTGAAAAATCTCACAAGTCTGTTGTTGGCTCATTTCCATGATGTGCTCCGGCTTCTGAACCATGAGCAAACACTTATCCAACAAATCAAACATTTTGCAACGGTCAAGTAAGCTTAATCTCACGAAAACAGACAATTGTGTAAAAGGGCTTAGCAGCATCTGCGCACATTTTCGCAGTAATCCATGCGATTCCATCTTACAGGCGGCTATCAATACTACGGCAATGTTAGTTTCTGTGATGCGCAGCTGGGGCGGGTAAATCGCCATGAGGAAGGCTTTCAACTCCTCATGGGTTATCGGGCAGTAAATATCGTCGGGTTGGGAATTTAGGTTTGAAATTAGTCTTTCTTGGAAGACGGTAGACCAGGCTGCTACGTAATATGGGTTCACGAAGTAGGATCGACCTGTTTTGGCCCTGACGACGGCGAAATTGAGTTCATTAGAGCAGACAAAGGCTTCCATGTCGACAGGGGCTTCGGGGATTTCCTTAAATTTGGGTTTTGATAAACTGGAGTGACGACTAAGTCCTTACATCAGGTGCTGGTGATCCATGCATTCGTTCTAAAAGCAGTACTTTCACCCTGTCAGAAAGGCCATAATACCGTGTTCCCGTCAAATCCAACTTGTGATTCGGCTTCAGTTCCCTGAGCAATAGTGCCAACAATCTGTTCAACTGATATCGATCTGCCAGCCAGACCTTTTCCAAAAACGGCAACTTATGATTGATTAAAAAGCATTCACACCGATGAAGCATGCCATCCATCTGATAATCGAAGGCCAGCGGCAGTAAAATATGGACGGTCTGTTCATCGACGTCCTTATAAGTGGGATGGATTGCTTGCAATAGTTCAAGTACGTCTTCATATTTGACATTGGCCAAGATCAGTTCTCGATCAGGACACTCGATGCACCAGGATCGAAGCACGGGGGACCAGACACTCACATAGTGTTCATCGACGTAGAGCCGTTTGCCATCGATTAGCAAAGGCCGAGTTCGAGAGCCATCTGGTCGCGTGAAATCGATGGCGAGGTCGATAGTGGAACTGGGGCGGAAATCCTCGGCCCAACGGTCTTCATCATTCAAAAGTCGAGGCCCACCGGCACCACCAGCTGGCAGGGAGATCGTCGAGGCTCGGAGGCCCGAACTGCCCGGAAGCACGCCGGAGCTACTCGGCATCGGCACGCCGAGAGCCGACGTGCTCGACGTTCGTCCGCGCCCGTTTTCAATCTTGGGGGGTTGAGGTGGGGGCACTGCAATGGTATGATTTAGGGATACAAAACTGAGCCATATCCTTGCGTGTAATAACAATCATCTTCACGTTTTGTTTTTCACGTAACAACAACTTAAAAGGGTACAAAACAAAAACTGTAACTGCGTCTTTTGGAACAAGTGGGTCAAATCGATAAAAAATCCCAAAAATCAATATGATATTGATTAAAACTGTATTTTGTGTAATGTCGACAATTTCCGGTGTCATTTCCAACTACGCCATTTCCCAAATGCCAAACCTAACCCCCGGAAACCCCAAAACCAACACCCAGCCCCACCCCATAAAAATCGTGCCATTGACAAACCCAATTCCTTTTTTACACTTTTCAACAAAAAATGTTTAAAAAAAGCTTGCTGAAACCGAGAAGAAGCAACACCCCATCCACCGTCCATGCCCATGTTGATGATGTGATGGTGAGCAGGATGCCGAAAATGAATAATTCATTCAATGTCGCCGAGTTTTTTTCCTTCTTCTCGCGTCTTTATACTTGCCTACTATGGCTTTGGCTTGCCTTGGCTTTTTCGTCTTTTGGAAACAAAACGGGGTTAAAGGTTGAGAGTTGGGAATGGAATAGAGTTTTTCGTCGCACTTTTTTTAAGGACGACAATCTTTTCTCGTCTCGACGGAGGACTGCTTGCTGCCGTGTGTCATTACAGCGAAGGAGTAGACGTGCCAAGTGTCATTGTGACAGCGGAGGGTGCTGCATGCTTCGCGAAGACGGTGGAGACCAAGCAAGGCTAGGAAGGAAGCAAGATGGCGAAAAAACGGGAGTGGAATGGAAAAAGTTAGAACAAAAATGAAGTCGGAAAAAGACGGCACACATTTTTTGCCGTTTTTGGTATTGATTGAGGGGTGAAGACGTGAATGGTGGCTTCCGGAAGGGAGGGTAGGAGATTGAAAACTGTAATGCAGCGGGAAAGCTGTTTGTTAGGCACGCGTTTTGATTCCGTACAAAAGAATCCACGAATCGACCAAAAGGGTTAAGAAAGCTGGAAAAAGTGGGCTTCCAGATGACTGCGAAGACGTACATGCTTAACCGACACATTTTTCCTCTAACAGAATTCAAACAAATGCGTTGACGAAGAAGGGACGTCCACCGTAATTGGGTTCGAGGCAGTGCCCAGAGCTCCAAAAATCTCAACTACATGAGCCAGGAATTGCGACATGCACTCCTTCCAAACCGAACTGAAAACTGGTGGAACACGGCGAAAAGAATGCCATCAGATTCCAATTTTACCCCTATTCCGTCAAAAGCGGAGGAGAAGTATGTGCAAGCATGTATGCCTCAAGCGGGGGGAGAAGGAAGCAAGTGCAAACATGGACCCGTGTCGTCTGTGAAGGGCTTCCTGAAGAAGAAGCAAGCAAGGAGCAGTGCCAACGAAAAAAACGGATAAAAGTGGGAAATGTGAGCACCACGACGGAGGTTACTTTGCCCTTAGCTAGCAACCAGCAATCTAGCCACTGGCACCGGCTTAGGAGTATTTGGCATCAATTTTTGCTCCCCAGTCTTGCCTGGCAGTCTTAGGCACCTCTGGATGGGCTTGCAATGTTGACTA
This sequence comes from Panagrellus redivivus, assembly GCA_000341325.1. NCBI lineage: Eukaryota > Metazoa > Nematoda > Chromadorea > Rhabditida > Panagrolaimidae > Panagrellus > Panagrellus redivivus. The sequence goes on from KB455029.1 coordinate 482,508, forward strand.
TACATATATAAAGAGAAAAAAGCCTATCCCACAACCACCAAAGGCCCAGATATGAGACATGTTAGCCAGGCCAAGTAGTGCCACAGGCTATCCTATCCTATTCTATCCTATCCCCGAGACTGACTATCTTCAAAAAAACGCTTCTTTTTATGTCCGGCTTCCTTGCCCACCGCCGGAGGGTCGTCGCTGGGGAAAAGCAAAAACGGCACAGGCTTTTTCCATGCCCGGAGGGCCGGACTGCCGCGTCAACGAGACACAATTGCAACAAAACAAAATGGAAGGCGAAAAAAACTCGGCATCGCCCGAGGGCACTCCCTGTTCCTATCCCGGGGCAGGGCATTATGTTTATACCACCAAAGCCGGGGGCATGCCAGCCAGCCAGCGACGTATATGTACAGACGACCGGGGTGAGCAACTTGTATGCCCCCTTGAGGGGGGCCTCAGACGACGACCATGCCAGAGGCCCTTTCGAAGTAGTCGAAGTAGGCAGCCACTTTTGCGTAATAAATGTGTAGTTGGCGCAAGGACTGCAAAAAATAAACGAGAAAAAAGTGGCTCAGAGGAAAGAACAAGCCTGTAGGCCATGGCTATGCCCGTCTACGGAGTGCTGTTGCCATCTTGGGCGGCAGGGGTAGCCTATCAGTTAAGTGTGCGTTTCCAGGACTGCAAAAAGGCTATTAGATGATTGCCCTGAGGGTGGTTCGCGATGGCTTGGCCTTCACTACATGGGGGTGACGTTGATGGAAGACAAAAAATGGAAATAAGATTTATGCATCATTATCAAAAGGGGCAACGGCCACATTCCGAAGCACATTAATGGTTGGGGTTATGATTTCGGGGAATGGATAGGGGTAAATTTAATAAGAAAGTCGTAACTTGGTAATAAACTGACGTTTTTAGAATATTTCTTACTGTAGCTTTATGAAAACTGTCCTGTTTTTAACGGAAGCCCAATTTCAGCCTCAAAGTCCGGGACCTCCTCCATGCCGTCGGCAAGAAATGCGGCATCGACCCTCACGTTATCGATAATCTCGACCTGGAGAACGTCGTCGAACGGACCATAGCCATTAATGAGGGCAAAGAGCCCCCGGCAGATACGAACGATGACCCACCCGCGCCGCCACAGGAGCCGCAGCCGACTCGGGACGAGAATGATAACATTTCGATGAAACCGCCATCTGAAGCGTGTCCATTGTTGTCACGGACTTCAGTGAGGTCCAAGTAAGCTTTTGTGAGTTTTAAAAACTGTACCGATGTCCAATTTTGCAGGCTCTCAACAATTTCAATGCCACGCCGAGACCTGGTCATCCAGAATCCGACAATCATGACGCCATCGATCAGTGAAAGCCCAATGGAAATCTATATTCCACCGGTTTGTTGCTCTTTTTTAACTTTAAACTGTTGCGCTAGCCACTCACGCGTTATTTTCTATGTGAATTTCAGATGTTCAGCGAACACGAAATCGCTGCCATCGACATGGATGACCCCGAAGAAGAGCCCGTCATGTACTTCGTCAATCCTATCGTCGCTACCCACTACAGTCCATTAGTCGTTCCACCACAATCGGATATTGCCATGCCGGCTGATCTCGCTCCAGCGGCTCCGATTATGGTTTTCGAAGATGCTGAAGCCATCAAGCAAATGCGTAGAAATACGCTTTCTCGTACTCCGAGCCCAGACGCTTGTAAGTTTTGTGAATCTTTAAACTGTCCCAACGTGCGTCTAACCGCTATATTCAAATTCCAGCCTCATTGGAGCCCAAAAAGTTCAAAGAAAAGCGCGAAAAGTACGGCCGAGACCCTCGAAAGCTCTACGAAACCTACCAAGAAGAGTGGGACCGCCTGGAGCGTCTTTCCGATCGCCGTCTCGGCCCACGCCGCAAGTCCGTCCTTTCCCCTTCCATGATGCCTCATGCGACTTCTTTACACGGAAGTACCTATCTCCACCATCGCGATCAAGATAGCCCGGAACCAAAGGGCGATACACAATGATCACTTTTTGAGTTAAAAATTCAAGATAACACTTACCACTTTATAAAAACTTTGTTGTAAACCAGATTTACGCAACGTACCGAAATAATAAAGGAACCTAATTGGAACAAAAAACACGGCGATGACCCAAATCGATTCGCAAAACGGGGGTCTTTCCGGAGGAATAGTCCATCCGCAAGGAGATGCATTGATTGCTTCGAAAATAGAACCACCTGATGCGTCTTTTTGCTCTTCTCCGCCTAATCCTACTTGTTGCGGTGTTAATTTGTGGTTTTCATTATCTATTTACGGCAATTGGGAATCGGAATAGTCGAAATTTGAGGCCTGTTTGTTCAAAAACTGTCACGAATCGAGTTGACGTAGGCATTTTGAAGCGTTATCCGGTATGTTATCACTGTTTGTCGAGGTAAAACTGAACGATCGTGCAGGATTAATGATTTCAGCGTCACTCCCTTGCCCAATACAATCTCCCAATCGCATCAAAACCGCTAAATTGGCTGTTTATCCAGACAGTGTTGGCCCCATTAGCCACTGTCTGTGATGCGGAAGTTGTATTCGTCGTTAATTCGGAGCCGGGGAATTATGCAGAGCGGGAAAATCTGCGACGGAATGTCTTTACCGAAAACATAAAATTGACTGTATGTAAACTGTCTTTAAGTGTTGATGATATCTGTACTTTTCCCATAAACTGTAATCACGAATATGTCTTTAGAGAAGAATTTCCGTCTTTTTCGTAATCGGCATGTCAGGCGAGCCTCATTTGGACACAAAAGTTTCGACCGAAGCCAATAGGAAGGAAGACATCTTGCTCGTGAATGTTTTGGAGAACTATCATAACATCACTCACAAGGTTGGTTTTTGGTTTTACAACAATTTGGCTATCAAACTTTGCGTTTTTATTAATCAGAGCAGTATTTGGGTTTTGTTAACGGCACTGTTCATTCCCTCGTCAAGATTTATTTTCTTCCAATTTAAATTTCAAGTTTATTTAACTAAACCCAAATTAGCTTTATTTTTTTGAAAACTGCCGACAAACCTATCTTTCAGGCCCGAGCATGGATCACCTTCCTGCACGACACGTGCGAATCGCCCGCACCCAAATTCGTAACAAAAATAGATGATGACATCATGCTCGATTTGCCTGGATTCCTAAACCTTCTCCACGAATTCCATGCTTTTAAGCGTGTCGTCCTGGGCCGGGTCTACACAAACGGGCCTGTCATGCGCCATCCAGCCTCCAAATGGTACGTTTATTTTTATCAACGCATTTTGACCATTCCCCTTTTCATAAAAACTGTTTTCGATATCAGTTCATGTACAATGCGCTTTCCCAGATTCAAAACTGCTTTCGTTTCTTGAGACATCTTCCTATCATTCCATTTCTCCCGACAATATTACACATTTTTATCATTCACTTCTTGTATCACATTCCATTCAAAAACTTACAGCCCACATTGCATAGGCTTTCCCAGCTTCTAAACTGGCGCTATCTTCTTCAGCTGTAAAACCTATCCTATCATTCAACTGCTCCAGGCAAAACTGACTTTTTTTACTTTCTTGTCTTGACGGCTTTTTATTGTTTTCCCTACCCGATCACTATCATGTAGATGGATGGGGGGATTACGGCCCGCAATGCATGGGATAACTTGAAGGTCCCTCGTCTTTGTTGCAATGGGATTCGTGCGTGGGTGCGTAGGCGCCCGACGAGAGGATCCACCAAAAGATAGAAGACGGATTGAAACAAGTTCGGATGTATTTGATTTTCCACAAGTACCCCTATCAGTTGTGTTCGCCGGCGTCGGATTGCTTGTCCGCGTCGAGATAGATGATGTCAACCCGGCGGGATTCTGGTTTTTGCGCGGCGTGAAAAAAAATTTGATAGTAGTGCGCAATTGAAAGGGTGAAAAAAACACAATGTTACAATGTAGTTCAAGTACAGTGTTGACAATTTTAATTATAAAAACTGTAGCGTTGCGAACCTTTTAGGTATCTGTCAAAAAAAGAATATGCCTCAAACGGCCTCGGGTTATACTTGCAAGGAATGGCATACACGTTCAGTTTTGACTTGATCAACGGTATGTATGATAACCTTAAGAGGGTACAGTATCTATGGGTGAGATTTGAAAGAAATGAAAAACTGTTCAATAGGACATGGCATTTCAGATGGATGATTGGTACGTCACCCACGCACTGATGAAAGACTTGACAGCCATCTATTTCGATCTGTCAAAACACTATTTATCATTAGACTCCGAAGCTGAAGTTGCTAATAGGCTGAAGCGAGCTAAACTGCTATCACGGAAACTTCTCTTTGGACATTTCAGGCCGAAGTCTGCCTTTCCCGCTGATAGACGACAAGCGGCATGGGAAAAGTTGAGACTGGCTTCATGTTCTTGAATTTTGTTATGTTTAGGTTTACTTTTGTTTGAATAAAAACTGCCGCATTTACTTTGGAAATCCATTTCAACTCAAAATATCAATGAACAATGATGCAAAGAAAGCTCAATGTGCGGTCAACCATATAAAAACACAGTTAAGCAAATCAACAAGGAATGCGGCGATAAGGAAAGTCTCTTCATTTGAGAATCTTCCGATGAAGTGGGTGAAAACACACTTCATTGGATTTCCCTTCTTCATCACCGTGCATTGCGCATGCCAACCTTGAAACCCTCCTGGCGTGTCGTCCAAATAGAATTAGAAGGTTGGACACACGCGATCGCTTTTTATGCATCTGACTGGCTGCGGCCCTCGGGGCCAGGAGCCCAGGAGCAACATCTGTCGGGTCTGGCTTTGAAACAAAAAGGGACATCTGCTATCCTATCTTCACCCAAGCCGTCGCCGACGAACAAGTTTTAACGTTGCGCAAGGACACAAACTGAAGAAGCGCCTGAGGGCATGAAGCTGCGCTGGCTCGCTCTGGGAGACGTCCGACCGCCTACCCATGCAAGGTGAAGGTGGGCCATGCCGATGAAGAGGCCCGCCGTATAAAGGGAAAGCTTGATTGACGTGGAAGACATCACATCTCTCAGTGTTCAATCAAGACAAGGATGGTTCGATACGCTGCTTCGGTGCTCATCGTGGCTTTGGCGCTTGCCGGCCCCTCGCAGGCCTTCCTCTTCAACCTTGGAGGTGGCGGCGGTGGTGGTTGCGGTTGCGCGCCTCCTCCTCCTCCGGCTTGCCCTGCGTAAGTTTGGCACTTCTAAAAGTTAAAATTGAACTGATTGTATGATTTTAGTCCGGCACCATGTGCTCCTCCTCCCCCACCACCACCCCCAGCCTGCGGCGGTGGCCCAGCTCCTTACCAGGTTAGCGGCGGTGCTGGCGGTTACGCTGTTGCTCCCGCTCCGGCCTACGGTGGTGGATTCGCTGGTCCGGCTCCGGCTTTCGGTGGTTAGTTGACACTTTTGAAAGGTTATATATAAACTGACCACACGAACCCTTTTCAGGTGCTCCCGGTGGTGGTTACGCTGCTGCTCCCCAGCAGTTCGCTCCCCAGCAATCCTTCGCTCCTCAACAGCAGATCTTCGCTCCCCAACAACAATCGTTCGCTCCCCAGCAGCAACAGTCCTTCGCCCCGGCCCAAGGTGGCTACAACGCCGGCCCCGCTGCCCCCATCCAGCAACAACAACAGCAACAGTTCATCCCTCAACAGCAGCAACAGCAACAACAAGCTGGCCCCGCTCCCGTTGCCCAGCAAGGTTACTCCGAGCAGGCTCCCCCTCCTCCTCCCCCGGCTCCCCAACAGGTCGCTGCCCCTGCCCCCGCTGAAGCCGCTCCCGCTCCCGCTGCCCCGGCCCAGCAGGGCGGTTATGCCGGTGAAGAAGAAGGCGTCGCTGCCGAATACAACGAGGAAGAAGGCCACTACGATGAACAGCAGCCCGCTGCCGAGGAAGCTTCTCAGGGATACTCCGAGCAGGAAGCCGCCCCTGCTCCCGCCCCTGCCCAGTCCTACGCCGCTGAGGAGTCCGCTCCCGCTGCCCAGCAATCCGGCTACAAGCGCCGTCACCGTGCCGTCGTCCACGCCGCCAAGACCGTCGCTGCCGTCGATCCCAAGTGCAACAACGAACAGCTCCGTGAAATCCTGAACAACAACATCAGTGAATCGACCGCTGTCTCGAAGCGCGCCGTCGCCCGTGCCGCCAAGACCCTCTTCAACACCAACTTCGATGTTGTCTGCTCGACCGGTGACTTCAGCTACCTCGCCAACCCCCGCCTCTTCTGCGAAGCCAAGGTTGAGAACATCACTTGCTTCGCCTTCGAGCACTAAGTTTAGTGTGAATCAGAGAAACATGACCAAAGTGTCTGTAAATAGTCAGGACAACAACCCGATACTTTTTATCCTTGATTTTAATGGCGTTTAAGAAATAAACATTCTTACTTTTATTGTTTGGGTTTGAAAACTGGCGAGTCGGTTTGAACGGCAAAGTTAAAGCAAAGCGAACAAAACTGGGTCCATTTATACCAATTTTGTAAAGTTAATATTTACTCTTTTGTCAATATTTGATTAGATACCACATTAATCTCAGCGAACTCACTTAACTTCCGTCTGGCCATAAGTTTTACAGTGTTTTTATGCAAAAACTTAATCGCAGACGTAATAAACCAGTTAAATAAGAGCATAGAGCAAGCAATATAATAACTGCCCTGCTGCAAACTGCAATATTACCGTCTGAGCGCTAGTATTTCAGTTGTGTTCGACTTTGCGACACTAGACACTGGTAATGTTTAGCAGCTTACTGTTCTTTACCATTTTTTAAACTGATTATGATGCTCAGTTGGTGCAGATTTGAGATGCAACCCACATTATAAAACTGCTAAAGTTTTCTTAGCCTAGTGCCCTTTGAAGTAATCATACCACCAAAATAAACTGTCACGAAAATATTATTCTAAAAAAACTCTTACGTTTTCGTTTTGTATTGTCTTTGTCTCTCGAGAAACTACAAATACTTAGTCCCAGTATGCTAAAACTTTACGAAGCTTATATTGCTTTTGTAAATAATACAATATAAGTACCTAGAATCAATAAGGAAAATAAGAAAGGTTCCGCCCCTCTGATAAGCCGCTACAATTTGTTCAAACGAAGTATGCTTACTTTTCAAGTTTAGTAAAGATGTGGTTGTTGTATCAGTGTATATTAAAAAACTGTGCGGTTTCCGGTAACTTTAATTGTAGAAGAATCATAAAACTTATAGAGTCGTATTTCTTTTTTTTCGTAAAAAATCTTTAGTATTGTAACTGTTTTCCATGCCAAATGTTAGCTACAAACCACCACGTGTTGAGTTTCTGTTAAAACAAACTGATGTACTGTAAGCTTGATAGTTGTGCTGAAAAGTATTTTGTCGGAAATCGTTCCATTTCCTTATTGGGGCTATGTTTAATGTTATGACCGGCTGAAAATGATAATAGACATAATGTATCAGCTGCAGGACTTTTATGATTACATTTTTTCTTTGACTTTTTTTAATACTTTTTGATAACGAAAACTGAAAACCAACAAAAAACCATTTATGGTATGCTACGTGAGCTGATTTCAAAGTTAATATTTTCATAATAGTAGCAATACTGTATCATGTTGACTATTATTTTTCTTATTTTCGCCATTTTGTGTTTTATGCGTTACCATATTTGGTCCTCAAAGTAAGCCAATTACCCCTCGTCAATGACCCCCATGACACAAATAACACAATTGAGTGCATGGCGAACCAACCGTTTTACACTGTAGTCAAGTGTCATGCCGATCCCTAGGTCCCGGCAATCCAATAAAGGTCTGCTGCTTTATGAACATTGTTGGCTTATATGTCACCAATCATCTATGCACTCCTGGCTTGTGAGGGCGGGCAACTTCAGGGGTCGTATGTCATCATTTTACGGTGGTGACATGTTGTTTAAGCAAAAACTGCAGTGTTCCGCCTTGAAGATTTTACATAGTTCTGCATTTCGAACGCAAACACATGAAATCGAGTAATTTCAAAGTTTGCACGTTCTTTATGTACTCATAACTTGCAAAATCTTCCCACTTACCACAAATTTCTATTTTTCACTTGACAAATCATCGAACACGTTTTATTCTTGTAATGTTTATCCCAAAAAGGGTACAACAATGTCATTATCGTGTTTTTATGTGACGGCATGAGGTACATTTGACGACTTGTAGTCTACTTAAATGTTATTGTGTGGGTGCCGTTGAATGAAATTGCTACTATGTAGGGGCGCGTATCACTTGTTCACGTTGAAATGGACTGAATACGACCGTGTCGGGTTAAGTAAAACTGCTACGTTTTCAGGTTCTGGTTATAATTAAACTGTTTGAATTGAACAACGATGGGGATGTGCGAATCTCTACCAGCTTCATGCCCTTCTGCCTGTGGCAAGATCAGACCTTTTGATGATGACATGAAAAAGTTTGTTTTCCCATCTTTTTTGCAATTGTTTGACTGAAACAGCTTCAGAATCCGCAGCAGCGACTCAACCTCCAGCGACTCCAGCGAAGCCCTGGCCGTCTATCGGCCCTTCATCATGTCCCAGGATCTCCAGGATCTCATGATAAAGCACTGGGAAACGATCAAAACCCAGCGTCCTGACATTTGCCACAAAACCATGCTTATGAGCATTGAAGCCAGCTGCAAGCTCAATGAAATTATTGCCTGTGGAAGGTATTGCTATCGAGACTTGACTAAATGGCCTAAATTAAATCAAATCTGGTATGTTTTGTTTTTAAACTGATCCCATCATCGACTTTTGTTCTTTTCCAGTTCCGCTCAATTCAAATTTTTCGAACGCATTGTCTATGAATCTAAGCTCAACCCCGAACTCATCTCATCAGAAGCCTCAAGACTCGGCGCAACACACCGCAACTATGCACAATACGGTATGAAGCCACAGTTTTTGGACCTGTTTCAACGGAACTTTTTGCTTATTCTTGCCAAAGTAAAAGTTGAGGATGCCGATGAGAAAGAAGCACTGATGTTAGCATGGAATAACTTGCTTTCTTTTATTATTGGCAGGATTTATGCTTCTTATGTCAATATTCCACAGAATGCGCCATGATTATACTTTTGTAATACTTGAGAAAACTGTAAATCCGTCGTTGGCGACACGTAAAGCGACAATTCATATTTTGCCATGGTTACATTAATTGAATATAAATAAACGTTCACAGTACTTTGTCATTTTTATTCACTTAAAACTAATTCTGGTTCACAGTAATCTTTAAAACTGTCATATAGTTGTTGAAGTGATCAATACGAACCACTATTGTGATCAGTGCACTTATAATCTCAATTTCAACCTGATGCATAACACAAAAAAGTGCACCGGGGAGTGTCAATCGAGATCAGCTAACAAGGCAAGGGCGCGACCTCATCCTGGCCGATTCGGATGAAATGAAAAACACAGATAGCTGACCATATTATAAGGGTTTTCTGAAAAAGGTAGCTGCAGGTTGCCATTAGGGGCCGAGAACGGTGTTATCAAAGTCCCAAATTTCGATTTTTTTTCTGTTTTTTCGCAAAATCATAACTTTTTTAGTTACCTCTTTTTGAACGCCGTTTAAAGAAAAAAATAGCTAAACATGGCGTTATGAAGTTCTCTTATATTTTTAAAAACTGTCAAGACGGCACGTAGTTGTGTTGATTTTAAACGGCGTGGCAACCGGTCAGATAAAAAAAGTTATTTTTATTTAAAAATTTGAATTTTCGGACTTTGATGGCGCCGTTCTCGGCCCCTAATGGCAAACTGCAGCTAATTTTTTTAGGAAAGCTCTTTTTTACTGTTAGTTATATGTGGTTTTCATTCCATCAAAATCGGAGAGGATAAGCGCGCGCTCTTCCCTTGTAAGTGGTGAATTTTGTGGTGATATCACTGGCGTAATCTAGTAAAACGATGCATTATAGAACTAAAATTACAAATTATCATAACCAAGTAATAGTTATTTAATTTTGCTGCATAACTAGGGACCGGCAAGCGGAGAACACTCGGTCATCCTGAGCGGGTCCAACCGGGATACTGTAGACTTTTTTTTTGTCTTATTTTCAAAAACGCGTAATGGATTCGGACGTTTCGCTTCTTTCCGAATCGAATGGTGTCATAAGTTTTTAAAAAAAGTTGCGTTAAAATGCCAAACTGATCATTTTTGCCACATTTTGGACTGTTTTTTGAAAATTTGGTCGGGCGCAGCCTCGCGCCGTCAGATGGCACCTATACCATTCGATTCAGCGTGGAAAACTGCATCGGTGGTGAAGCGGAAAAGACCCCGCAAGATCCCCAAAATGTGCCACGATTT
>KB455029.1:493853-516904 GCA_000341325.1 Panagrellus redivivus
TGATTGCAGCCAAATTGGTCGACATTTAATTTTACCTGCCGGTCCCTATGCATAACACAACTTTTCATCTAACAGGGTCACCCATTAAAAATCGCTAAATTGACGTTTGTAATCTTTGATGACACCAGTACACCGACAAACATTGCCCCAGCATTGCAAGGTAATCAAAGAAGCATCATTTGAAGTGTGCAAATGCACTTTTTGATATAAACTGGTGAGAGGGCTAATATTGACATAATATAACTTGCTCATTTGTCGCACTAACAAAATTAAAGGAAATGTACACTTTCTTATCGATTAAGCATGACAGCTTTGAACTTTTTAAAACTGAAAACGACGTCGTCAATAGTACAATCACCTTTTACGCATTGCTGATTCATTTTGACAGCTCGACCGACCCATTTTTTCGCAGAAACGTCTGATCTTGTGATTGCTCAGGGTTTAGGCGCATACAAACGTTTCAAAAACGTGACTACTAACTAAATATTCAATTTAAACTGCCTGAATCGTTTGATCAATGGTTAAATTTACGTTTAATTTTTATAAAACTGCGCACGTCTAACTTGATCCGTAATTAGAATTGGATAACAGTCTATTGAGCAAAAATAAACTGACCCCGAAGTGTTTCAAATAATATTCAGCTATCACGCGTCATGTACATCCCAGCACCAATCCTAAAAGTCCATTGTCCTTTTTGCAACCTTTACTATGCACTTTTTATACAACAAGCGTAGCCCACGTCAAAGTCCGTGACGATATACGAACAAGCACCGGGCGGGCGAAGCGACGGAACACCGTTCCGCCCTATTCTGAAGTAAGTCTCGTGGGGTCGTCGCTGTTCCGTGTGTTTACTCCCTGTGGACTTGATCCAATTCAGACGCTCTACCCTGCTGTCTCGCCTGTACTTATACATAGTACAGAGGAATGCTGAGTTGACAAAACTCAAATCAAATCGTTGTGCTTTGGTATGATTTTTTTGTCGTCAGGCATCCACGAATGCAGTGATTTGCAAGGGAAAATTTGACGTCGCCGGTCAGGCCTTTTTCCGCACTTCCGAATGAAAACGGAACAATGGAAGTTTACAAATCGGTCGGCGTTCGGTTTGGTTGTGCACTCCACGTTTTTTGACTATAGTACGTTTCAAATGTAGGACGGGTACATGCGCGCAGTTCTTTTTTTCCATTCATTGCATTAACATGGGATAGACTCTTTATTTGTTGAATCGCAACATTTTGAACTGACAAAATGCACGTTTTTTCAAATCGGATTTAATTGGTATACTGTATTCGACCTAAAAACTGGACCCATTATGTACTAGGGATAAAATATGTGCCAAAAGCGTTGATAGTAACAAATTTGTCCCTAAATTACTATCAAAAACTCCCTCCTGCCAGTAATTCAACCTTTTCCCTGCAACATGGATGTGCTGGAATTACAACTGCCATCCCTCGCCTCCCCCTCCGCCTTCTCTGTTTTCCGACATCGATGTCATTTCCGGAGGCTCTCCCACATGTCCTCAGCCGTCTCGTCTAGCATCCGTGTTGCAATTCATTTGTCGTCCTCCTCGTCGTCGGCGTCGTCTACGTCCGTGTCGTTGTCGTTAGCCAACAAAAAGTGCACCAGCTATTACTTTTGGGTCGTCTTCGATGTGATGTGTACACGTACTATTGCATATCCAAAAACTGCAAAATCATCCACTATCTTTTCCCATTCTACCTTGCCTATGACTCCACTACACTCAAATTGTCTCTAGTTAGATCTCGTTCCTTAAAAACCCTAATTTGTATTTTGTAGAAACCCTTTACATATGCGTCTTAAAAGTACACCAAAATTTGTAAATTCTCGGCGCTCTGTCATCTTGAACAATTAATATAAATCCCCCAAAATATGTGTAGTGCAAGAAAAAGGAAACTATAAAGCTATTAGTGCCGAAGCGAGCGACACCTGCTAACACATTTAGCAAGCATTTAGGCCAATTGCACTTTTAGATGACTTTTCAAATGCACTTAGTCTCCTTATTTAGTGCCTGGCGTCGCATAGTACGGATTTTATAGCTGTTTTACGAAGTGCGTATTTTTGGCGATTTAGAATGTCTGGAAATTTTTTGAATTTCATGCTTTTTCTTGGATAAATTTCAATTTGATGTTTACTTTTCAAAACCAACGAAAAGCATTTGTAAAGTGCTAAAAAGGGTAAACTGTGTCCATCTTTCCAAAATTCTTTAAGTTTGGAGCATAATTTTACGCAAACATCATTTAGCAGCTTATAATGGCCGCTTTTAAGCATGCTTAATCACAAAATCAAAATTTTATGGACAAATTTTTCCATGAATTTTTATCATTTCCAATTTCTTTTATCACCACTTTTATGAATTGCAGATTTTGCCCCTCTTTTCCCATCACAATCCCCTCGTAAAACGCAACAATTCCACGTTTCTTCTTCACAGTCGTTTTTTGCTTGCTTTTTATGCATCGCAGACAGACAAACAAAATGTTTCACATCAACAATGTTTCCTCTTCCTTTGACGTTCTTTACATAGACGCATCGGAATTTGCAGTAAAAAGCAAAAAGATACAGTGTTTAATGCGAGCACTTTTATGATGACCCCTTTTCCGATTCCCGACAGCCCCTTTATCGCAGTGCACTTCCACTTTCATAGTTATTTTTTGTTGTTTTTTTCGACCATTCGTGCAACTGCTTCGATGGTTGCAACGCAAGGCAAGGGAAGGGGTTGTTGGGGCATTCCGAGGCACGCCAGACACAACATCGTGAAACATTGCTGCCCCCTGTCTGGAAGGACGCGGACGAAGGCCGAGGGGCTCCTTGTCCAGCCGGTGGCTGACGGACAGCGGTAGGGGCAGCCATTTTTCACAGGCTTTTTTTTAACGTTGCGTTCCTGCTTCCGCAAAGCTGATCAATGCTCTTTTTTGTTGGGGAGTTGGCTGGCTGGTCGTGGTTCTCATTGACGGTTCTTTGCGGAGGCACTTATGCACACGGTGCGAGCGACAGAAGATCATACATACGCGGAAATTGCGGGAGGAGGAGAGTCGTCGAGATTCTGGGGCTGCGCTCAAAAAATGGCTGTGAAACGGCGGGGTTCATCTGTTGAACGGGGAAAGGGGGCTTGGTTTGTGTTAGCTTAAAAAATATCTGCGAGCGGGGCAGACATTGAGAAGTGTGACTTTTGGTGTGGCTTGAAACGTGCTAGCTATGGGGTTGTGGTTTCTGTAATTCTGTATGTAAACTGAATCATTTTCTAGGTATTCGGGGTCTATCTTTTTGGTTGACTAAAACTGCTTCCCATATCGCTACGTGTACGGTACCAAATTTCTTGATTTTGCCAAAACTGTCCCATTGAAGTCGTTCAGATGATCCCATGTACTCTGCCCCCTGTATCCCTTCATCCCAGTCTCCAGCTTCCTCAAGACAATTCCACCCCCTATAAGGGCAACGCTGCACTCCAGCTTTCGTGCCAATGTGTACGTGTTGCCCTCTTAGCCATCAGCATCGTCGGCGTCGTCGTTGCCATCGCCATCGGGCACAACCACGACGAAAGCCTCCCCTCCTAGCAAGAGCAAGCGCAGCTGCCGTTTGTTGCAAAAAACCGCTATAGGGCAGCCGGACTAGTATATGTCGGGGGGCCCAGAAGTACACGCGTCCCACGTCGCCCGGCACCGTCTGGCGCGAATGAACAAAAACGTAGTATGTAGACACGGACGCGTGTACTTTTACGTTTTTGCTGTCCTGCTGCAGTTGCGAACGAACGCCCCAACGATGAACGTTCCGTTCGGCCCCTCCGGGGTTAGCTCCACTTTTTTCTACATACGATGGTGTTCGTTCCTTGCGTGTCGTCGTCGTAGTCGTCCGTTCGGGTGTTCCGACGACGATACATAGTAAGGCCGAACGTGAACGTGAAAGCCCAAAGAAAAGGACGTCCGAACTCAGAAAGGGGGTTGGACATCGGGGGACTGGAAGGTCCAGTTGCGCCCCTTCAGTGTCCTCCAACGATGCCCGCCTTCTTCGGGGAAGCCGCCGTCGTCAGACCGGCGTTGTGCCATCAGACAGACTCCCATCCCTTCTCAGATAAGATAAAGATAAAGGAATGCCATTGGGTCACGGTCGTGCCGTTGAGGTAGTTGCTAAATGTTGTGGTGATTACGAGGATTTCCCGGCCTTTACTCCTACCTTACCAGCACTTCCGTGAACAACCCCCAGAAGGCCTGCCTGCCTATTTATGGACCCTTTACACAGCTTCTGATCAACTGAATCAACAAACATCGCTTCAAATGTAAGTTTTATTCGATTTTTGGCAATTTAAAACTGTCTTAATGCTCAAACATTACTATCCCCATCATCTTTCGTCTGAGTCTGCGCCACTGACAACTTCTTCAGCGGCGGCGTCGGATTCATAGGCAAATGAAGTCCATCTCGACTTCCGACCCCAGTAGTAGGCTCCACGGCTAACAAATGAGCTTTAATCTCACTGACCTGGGCCCGTGTATACTTTTCCACGATATCATCGCCCCTGGAAGTTTCCTTGGCCGTCATGAATGGTCGGACGAGTTCGCGGTCGAATTTGGTCAACTTTTGGTGCCACTAGAAAAGATCTATCTTAAAAAACTGATCCACTTGGTGGGACGACTTACAAAATGTCTTCCATGAATGCCCACAATAGCCTCAATTCCCGCCATCGTATCTTCTTGGATCTGGAAAACTGGATCGTAGTTGGACAACTTCAAAGTTTAATTTCCTTACATGTTGCAACAAAATCTGCGTTATAGTCTTATTCCTTTGCGTTTCCGACCGTTTCACCTGCAAAAATTGGACCAATGGCTTCATGGTCGTGCCCTGCAGGAACACCGTGAAGATAATCACAACCACGGTGGTCGAAACGAACATGTCTTTCGCCGGCAGGGATTCCTTGTCAACAGACATGACAAGACCATAGCAAATGGCACCTCTGTAAACATAGACATGGAAAAAGAGTAATTGGTTAAAAACTGGCCATTTGGTTTCTCTCTACAAAAATTAGAAATAAAAATTGAAAAATTTCCCATTTGCACTTTAAAAGGTGTCCTATAGTACGACTGTTGATAAATCGGATTATATCACGTCAGTCGTGGTAATAAAAGTTGTTTTAAACCCATATGAGAATTAATAATGACGTCAATGACAAACCTAAGTCCACCATAGGCCATAATAAATTGATCAACGAGTCCAATGCGCTCCTGGCGGCGACAATTTACAATGGCACTAAATAGGTAGGTTCCTAGAAAGCGGTAAACGAAACAGGAAACTAGGGTGACGCCGATGAACCAGAAGTCCCAGTTGTGGTTTCGGGAGAAGGTTGAGAAGCCCAAGAAGATGAAGATCATGGCTTCGGAACTGTAAAGGGAGATTTGGAAAACTGACGCCCCTTTGACTGTGACTTTTGTTTTTTTGTTGATAAAACTGTTTCTTTCTCTTCACGGCAACTTTCTATTGAAACTAAATCAAGTCCCAACTTACTGTGAAGCAATAGTCTTCAAGAAGTACTTGACCGTAATCAAAGCATCTTCGGACATGTTGTGCCGAATGTAGGGCTTCATGAGAAGGCCGCATACCATGATTCTATAAATTGCTTGTTTAAACTGATAGGATATAGCGAAAGGTCGCAACCCACGCCAAAATCCCAGAAAAATGGGCACTCTCCGACACCAAATAAGCCACATATGGCACCAGCAAACAAGTCAAGGGTTGAGTGTGGTCCAAATCCTTCGTCAAGCGTGTCATGTATCCGGTGAGAGCCGCCCCAATGATGCCGATGAGCACTCCACCAATGGACACTAGGAAGAAGGACCCGGATGCCCAGACAAAATCATTCAAGACTAGGTTGTCGCCGCCGATCATTGCCATCGAGGACTAAAAGTACGGTTTTTGTGAAAACTGTTGTTGTGTCCTTAAAAAAAGCTTACAAGGCTATGATACAAAACAATAGTAACCGCATCGTTGAGAAGGGATTCACCAAAGACGCAGATGTATAGGAGCTAAAAGTTTGTTTGGAATAAACTGTCAACGCTGATGAATCGAAGCAACTTTAGCGGATTTCAAAACAATCTAACTTCCAAAAACACAAATCCTCATCCATTCTAATCAAAACTGAACTGCCGATGAATAATTCATTACCTCATTAACGTTAATTTCCGTAAACACACTCAAAACAGCCACAGGATCCACCGCCGAAATCAATGTCGAAAACAACATCAAATCAATCAAAGAAATGTCGACAGAGTACAATGGGCTGAACGCATACAAGGTCAGCCCAATGGCAATAATGTTGAAAAGTGTGCCAGCGACAGCATAAGTGATAATGGTGCCTAAATTTTGGAAAAACAGCCGATTCGGCACGAAATATCCGGCTTCCAGAGCAATTGGGGGTAATAAGTACAGGAAAAAGAGGTCTATAATTGAGTTAATTATGGTTTTAAACTAGTGTGAGAATTGCCATGGTTACCTGGATCAAGATACACCTCATGTGGCAAAAACACATCCAAAATGGTACCAACACAGAAGCCAGCAATGATAAGAAGAGCGGAATCGGGGGCCTTCCAGCCGCCTTTGTTTGAATGGAACACTAAAAGTTAGAAAACTAAAAAAAAATGGTCCTTTGATAAAAAGTACCCACACAATTTAGCAATCAAAATAACAATCATCCAAATACAGATGAACAACGGCGTCCGCACATCGTGCCATTGGAAACGTAACATTTTAGCTTTTTCTTGCCGGGACTATCTGGGCATTACGGTATGAAATAAACTGTCTGCTCTGACGACTATTAGCACCACCAAACTTCCAAATACGGCCCAATAATGGCCTTCAGGATAGGTAGGAAAGAAACAAAAACGTGTTGACTACTTACTACTTCTTGTTTGTCATACCTATAGGCGGTATGTAAGTTACTGCAAATTAAGAAGGCTGGGCGGAAGGAAGCAAAGGTCGACGTCGCGCAGGCCCCCGCGTTTTTATCAGTCAATAATCGGTGGCTACGTTTTGCGGCGGAGACGACAGTCAAATGACAGCCGCATAATGGAGTCATCGCCCAGCATAAATCATGACATTTTCAGCGGTTGTGGGACTGCCGTCGTCCAGAAATAAGTTTGTAATATTTGGAAAAACTGGACCGTTTCATGGCTCCTTGTCGAGTGCTTTTGATAAAAGTATCAATTAATGATCAATCTATGGTCACCATTGTCTGCCGGAAGTGATATGGCTCAGTTCAAAGTTTATAGGGTTATTATTAGGGTTCATTTCAGGTTTATTGTCGAGATAACCTATTAATTATCAATGCATTTTAGGTCATAATGTTGGTCTCAAGAATTTTTCATATAAAAACTCACGTCAGTTAGATGCTTCAATATAAGGCGAAAGTTGGTTAATCAATACTTTTATCAACAACTTGCTATTAGTCAATCCAAATTCATAAATTTTAGTTAATAAACTGGTGTGTCCCCTTTTTGCTATTATTTCACAAAATTCAATAAAATCACAATAGAGGGAGTGCTAACTTTTACGTTTATAAACTGTGTCGACTTGGTGATCCACAGGGATCTTTCGGTTTTCAGCAACGCCAACGCAAATCTTAACATTTTCGCAATTCACTCGAGTCGCACAATCGTGAGCCAAGCCCCTTCAATACCGCTCCAAAACATGATCAATCTTTCTATAATTGTGCTGGAACCATCGGTAAACGGTTATGAATGAATTGCGAGGTGGCTGGAGAGAAAACTGCTGACTGAGTGTCGGCTTCGGATGAGACGTGTCCAAGAACGAGTGAAAAGTTCGCGACTCGCGAGAACGACGCAAACCCAACCCTTGGCAAAGTGCGCGCAACCTCCAATCTGTGACGTCGCTTTGTCGACGATACAAAACTCGACCAGCTGCAGCTTGACCGAATCGAATCGACTTCCCGTGATTCCGGCCGTTTCCTCCCACAAAATGGCGGCACTCATCAAGGAACAGTTCCACAATGCCCTCCATTTCATCTTCCCACAGAACTGCTTCGAGGAGTTGTTGGTTAACTTCAACTTTTTGCATGGTTAGTCTTTTCAACAGTTTTTATATATAATTTTAACTTAACTTTGATTTTCCAGAAAAATGCGTCCCCCTCGTCGCTTCCCGGTGCATCGGTCTTGCCATCACTGCTGGTGCGATGTTCCTGTTCGTTCCCCAGATCCTGAAGATCCAGCAAGCCCGTTCGGCTGAAGGCATTTCCTTGACGGCCATGTTGCTCGGGCTATTGCCTGCCGTCGCCATGTGTGCCTACTCCTATGAATCCAACTTTGTCTTCAGTCAGTACGGTGACAGTGTCTTTGTCGTCATCCAGATGGCCATCATTGTTTGCCAGATCTTGTACTATTCTGAGTACTCGGCGTATGCGTTTGCTTTCGGGTCTGGATTCTGGGCGCTTTCATTAGCCATTCTGTACCACTGGATCCCGTTCTCGGTCATCTTGGGCCTGCAGACGAGTGGAATCTTCTTCATGATCGTTTCAAAGGTTTGTTTTTTACTTTTTTTGTTGGAAAAACTGACACTTTGTTCCAGGGAATCCAAATCAACACCAACTACCAAGCCCAATCCACCGGCCAACTCGCATTCATCACAGTTCTGCTTCAATTCGGTGGCTGTCTGGCTCGCATCTTCACTTCCCTGACAGAGACGGATGACAAACTGGTCCTGGCAACCTTCATCGCCGCGACGGTTATGAATGGAATCATTTTCCTGCAGTTCTTCCTGTACAAAAACAAGGCCAAGAAGGTTAAGAAGGCTCAATAAGTACGAATCTCTCACTTTATTTATGTATTTAATAAATTATTATGCTTTGCCAACTTTATTTTTGCTAATAAACTGTTCCGTAATTCAGCCGCCATCGAAATTATCAGTTTTAAACTGCCTTTAAATGATACCTCTTCCCTTTGGTAGCCTTTTTGTTCTATTTTGCCAATTCCAGATGGCCGCGACCCAAGCCACCAAACCCCTTTGGCGCCGTGCCCAAGCCCGTGTCGTCGAATACGTCAAAAACTTGATCAACGACTACAAAACGGTCGCCATCGAGTCGATCGAAGATGCCCCAAAGCACCCACTTCGGACGGTCGCTTTCCTCGGCACCGTAACTGGCATCACCACGGCTGTCGTCATGAATCCGACCGAGCGCCAGATGTTGGACAGATTGGCCGAGTGGAGGTTACAGATGGGCCTGGTGCCGAACAGTATCCACAGTACCCTTGCTGGTTGGTTTAAAACTGTCCGCAAGTTCTGTCTGATTGTCAATTTTTCAGATAAAACCCTCGTCGAACGCACTGATCTCCTCAATTCCAATAGATACGACTACTTCAACTGTGTGCTGTTTTCGCTCGTCGTTCGCAGGAGATATGACACTAAGGTATGAGTTTTTAAACTGAGCATTTTCCATTTCAATGCTTATTGTTGACTATCTTTAGGCTCGATTGTATGCTAGCCAAGACTCCAATTTGAAAGATTGGCCATGGAACGAAATCTTCAAGAACGTCATCGACATCGGCGCGTTTGGGCGCTTCTGGATGCTGGAGCAGAAGTTCGTTGACTACGACATCAAGGTGGAGGAGTTCAATGAATCGACGGCGAAGGCTCCCAAGACCGGGTGATTGATTTTGTTGGTTTTGTTGTGTTTGGTGATTAGATTTACTGCTAAATGTTAGTGAGTAGATAAAGAATTTGATAACTTTTTGGATTAGGGTCATTACATAGGGACGGGGTGGTCTTCCATGTAGTTGTTAGTGGAGTCAAGCTCACATTGGAATGGTGCAGGTTGTGTTGCGCATAGCAATACTGTCTTAGATAAAACTGTGGGGGCTGGAATTGTTTTGAAATAAATCATAACCTCAATAGTTTGTTTGTCTCAACAGTTGATAGCCACCGGGACATATTTTAATCGTCAATCAGCAATGAAACGCTTCAGTGCATTCAAATTTGGGTGGAAAGCGAATTAATTATTTTAGGCAAAATTAACAACTTTTTAAGATGGTTCAAAGCACCATTTCCCTGCATTCTGCAGAAATAGGCTCAATGGATCGAGGGGTTACGGTTTTCTTGCCTTACCGGCAAACGTGATGAAGCCACAGCTCGACGGTAGATTTTGTGGAAAAACTGCGGTAAGTCACTTTAGCATACCGTAGTAAGGTTAGAGGATAAACTGCAGGTTCCGCTAGATTCCGTTGTTCCCCCTTTTAAACACAACATCGCTAATCACTACGGAAACAAATCACCGTGTTTTACCGTCAATCAGCAACAACAATGCAATCGGTACAACGATGGTACACTTTTTAGTTTAAAAACTGCTTGTATTAGTCATGAAATGCAATTTTTCCTGATGGTTAAAAGTACCATTTCCCTGCATTTTGACAATAACAGCAGAAAAAAGGCTCAGCGCTTCGAGGGGTTACAATTTTCTTTCAAACACCATGTAATGGCCTTACCGGATTCGGTTTTTCGAATCCAACAAGAATCAAAGATTTGGAAAAACTGGGGGCAATAGGGACAAATTTGAGGGATAGACTGTTACCACGAAGTGCTTGATTCGACTGTGTTGGACTATTAGATCCAACACAGTCCAATCAAGCACTTTTGTCTTGTATCCACTTCCGAACAAAACATTGCTAATCACTGCGAAGACAGTGTCATCATGTTATCAATTAATTAGCGTGGTAATGCAACAATAAACTCAAATTGAAACAGAAACACGCTAAAACAATAATGTAATTTTATTTTTTGAAAACTGTCTGTATACCGTGCAACAACTTGAAAAAAAGTAGTGCAATAAACTAATGGTACATCCATACAACTTTTCTAGATGGTCCAAACGCCTCCATTATTCCCGGCATTTTGACAACAACAACAGAGATTCAAACGTTCAAGGTTTTGCGATTGTCTCGGAAACATCGTCTAACGGGGCAAACTTGGTGCATGAAACACTGATTAAAGATACATTTTTGGAAAAACTGACGCAAGGGCGGATTTTGAAAAAAATTTTATAGGGGGGGCACCCGGAAAAATAGGTACGGGGGGTCAAAGGGATTTTTTGGGAAAAATTTTTGAGCGATTTCTGGAAAATCCAAAGGGGGCACCAAAGGAAAAATTTTGGCAAAATCGTGAAAAACCGAAAACTTCCTCCATTGTTGTCATCTTCAAACAAAGCATTGCAAATCAATGCGAAAACAAGTCGCCGTGTTGAACCGTCAATCGGCAATGTTACACAACAGGTAATTTAAATGAAAATAAAAACACAAATAGGTACATATTTTCAGACAAACGATGGTACGTTTAATGTAATTTTTAAAAAAACCTGATGATATTGGCGCGAAAAATTTTTTTTATTTATAGTCCCACATACCCCAGAATATCGGCACTTACAACTTTTCCAGATGGTCCAAAGTACCATTTCCCAGCATTCTGTCAACAACAGGAAAAAAGCTCTCCGAGCTCAAACTCAAGCGCGAAACCTAGTCAAGTAGCCTGGAGATCCGCACGCATTGTTTCTTGTTGCATCTTTGTTTTTTGTATATCCCCTCTCGACGAAGGTACTGCCTATTGATTTTGTTTACATTCCCTCAAGGATTGGAAGGTTCAAAAAAGTGGCTTTAATCCTTCAGCGTTTTCTCAACTCGACGATGATGTAATCGGGTAGAAGTTTCATCATGGCATAAACTGCTTCAATCGGCAGAGAGAAGGCTTACGTTCAACGTGCCGGCGGCGATTTGAATGTTTGTTGTTTGTGGAAAGCAACAGCCAGGGGGTGTCTTTGTCAAGTTAGTCGTTTTGTGCCTCGAGGTGGGTTAAAAACAAGTCCGTCGGCTCGAATCACTTTTCTTAGCCGGGGATTGCAAGCGAAGGCGTGTCAATCGGAGGAACACATGGCAGGGGAGTGGGTGCTCGCAGTGGCGATACGGCGGCCTGCCGGACGACGGCGGATAGGGTTTATGGCACCTCAGAGCCCCAAGGCTATGCCTGCACGAATGGCAGCTACATCCCCGTATGCACATCAAAGATTAAAGCAGAGTAGCTGGAGCCCCGGCAGCGGCGACGGCGGATAAATAGATCGGCCCTGAGGCTTGGGGCTTGCAGGGTGTAATGGGAAAGAGCACAAAACATTGACCCCATATCGTTACTAGGCATAGCTTGGAGTCTCGAGATCTCACAGACCCGCCCCTACGTGCATCCATCTATCCCCAAGCCTCTGGATTTTGCTGGAGTATACGCGAAAAGCCTAGCCTTTCGGTTGTATAGATACTTAAGCGACACTCGATAAGTTTGCGTTTGTCAGTTTCAACCGATTTTTGAGTTGCTTTCGTTCTTTTTGACTTGTTTTATTTTAAGCCCAAACCTACAGTACCCCAAATCTGCGCGTGATCTTACCAATTTCATTAAACTGACCCGGTGTTATTCAGAAACCAAATCCAAAACATGTCCCAAGTCGAAGTTCACCACACCTGGGAGGCCAAGCAGTGGGACTGGCCCCTCCAGCAAAACGACGGCGTCGTCAAGGTGATCAACACCAAGGAAAAGTTCGAGGTCGGCCTCGATGTCGTCTTCTTCACCCCCAAGGAAATCGACGTTAAAGTCAACGGCCACAACATCATCGTGCATGCCGCCCATCAGGCCCGTAGCGACAACCACGGCAAGGTCTCCCGTGAAGTCACCCGTTCGTACGCCCTCCCCGAAGATGTCGACACCGCCACCATCAAGTCCCACCTCAGCAAGCGTGGTGTCCTCACCATTACTGCCAGCAAGAAGCAATAAGCGATTGGTATTCCTTGATTTTGTAAATTCAATACATTCGCTGACTTTTTTGATGATTGATTGAAGTGATAATAAAGGTGCGATCTTGACGTGAAATGGTAGGTATGGTATTTTGGGAAAGTCATAAACTGACGACCATGAGACCCGAAGGAAAAACAGAAGCTTGATAAAATAACAGGTTGATAATTCCGTTATCACAAAGCTTTCTTTGAAAAAAGTTTACAAAACTGCACTTCTGACCATGTCGCCCCATTAAAAAGAAAAAAAGCTCAGGTCAAGTAAGTGTATATTGAACCATCACAGATGAATACGGCTCGAGTCTAGTCATCACAGCTTTTGATAAAACAACATTGTGCGCCAGCGGAATCGAACCACGCCCCACGCCAGCGGCAGTTTCGCGAGGTAACCACTAGGCCACGCCACAGTGACAAAATTACAGTTCACTTCGAGATAGTTTCCAATGATGCACGCACATACACATAAGTCCCCCAACGATGCTTCCACCACGACAATGCGCAAAACTGAGAAGCATTTGTTCTGCGTTGTTTCCTCAACTTCGCTTTCCCCCTTCAGAAACTCGTCAAAATGCCGATCCATCTGACTTCTGCCATCTCCCAACTCGACCCTACCTTCACGGCGGATTCATTGCCGTACCATGACGGCCTCATCACGAAGGAGGAGAAAGAAGCTGCGAGCAAGCTGATCGACGAGGGGTTGAAGCGGTTTCCAAAGTCGAAAGACTACCTCACTGCTGCCGGATTCGTCGAAGATTATGAGAAGTTGATGACCCCTGCGATGAAGGAGATTTTGGTCATGGCTGACAGGAACTTGGTTAGTTGTATTTTTCCTTTAGAAGCGACTTTTATATATAAAGTTGGTGTTTTCAGCCGCTCGACGCAATCGACGATAGCCGCTTCATTATCCCTGATGTCGAAGCCATTGACAAAGACCCGGCTGAAGCGCTTAAGGTTAGTTGTTTACATTGTTAAAAACTGGACCGTCGAAAATATCTTTAGGCTTTGGAACTGGTCGAAGCCCAAATCATGTACACGGATGAACGCCGCAATCTCATGTCCCTCATCCAGAAGCATGGCAGCGCCGATTATCGCATCGTCAGCGCGGCATTGAAGACAAGTGGTGATGCTATGGCTAGGTTATCTACTGAGGTTGGTTTTAAACTGTACAAACGATTGAATGCCGCTCAAAATATATGTTTAATTCCAATTCCAGGCGAAACGAGCCACCTTCGACGTCCACCACGAACGCAGAAGCGAACAAAAGTCCTTCGGAGAACGAATCGCCGAGTTGGAAGCCGCCTTTGACGAGGGCTATCAAAAGGTCAACAATCTCCGCGACGTCGTGGCAGCATCCCGGGCCGATTTGGAGCGACAGACGGCCGAAGTCGAAAACACCGACCCGGCATCGACGAGTTCTGCCTAAATTTGATCTCTCTGTTTTGCATGTAAATTATTGTCATTTTTGGTTGTGGTTCTGTTTTGCCCTTGAATGAATAACTTTGAGATCCGATTGGCAAGGCAGATCCAGAAGACTAATTCAGGGGCCATGTCGCGATCCCCGCGGGTTTCAGAGTGCTCAACCGCGACCAATGCCAACTTCCCGTCTACGGCCAATGCACCCTCAACTGTCCCAACGGCACGAAGCGTCTCAGGGACCAGTAATGCATCAACCTCAACGGCAGCCAGTGCGGATTCGGCCTTTAGTCAGATTGGGCGTCAATTGAGTCGATTCTTGAATGTCATTACTGGTCGAAATGCTGAACCTGGACAAGTCAAGCCTTCTCGATCAGTGCCATCTCTCGGAAACCGGGGTACCGTATACCGGCCAAGTGTGGTCCGTCGGAAGGGCCTTCAAAAGTGGATGTTCATCTGTCAGGCGTGCAACAAACCCATCACAGAGTTCGACGTCCAAGAAGGCGCCGCCGTGATGGCCTTGGATGCGGCATGGCATCGGAAACATATTGCCTGCGTCAAATGCGGTGCCAATGTGGGCGATGAACGGCGAAGGTTCGTAGCGACGAAGGCAGGGCATCGGAAGATGGCCATGTGCATTGACTGTCACATGGAGGCGGAGAATCCGAATTGTGCCGTTTGTGATCGGCAGTTGTTTGAGAACTGTATCGAGGCCGAGGGGAAGAAGATGCATCATCTTTGCTTCACTTGTGAGAGGTGCAAGGCGCCGTTTGAAGGTGTGTTAGCAACTTTATTCAACTTTATGAAAGTACGGTATCCAAAAATGGCTACCGTACTTTCTTTCACTACCTTAAAACTTCAAACTGACTATATCTCTTGCTTTTCCAGAAGGCCAATACGCTCTCATCGGTGGCAAGCCCTACGACCTGGACTGCTGGTACTTCAAGCAGTACGAAGCCGCCTTCGCCAATGGCCAGAATTCCATGCTTTTCGACTTTTCTTCGCCTCCGCCTAATGCTGTAAACTGTTTTCCATCTGGTCATAATCCAACAATGCCATTTCAGACCGGAACAGATTCCTCTTCCAGTGGCCCTACCGTTTGCGAAGACCCTCCGACCTTCCAGCGCAAAACGACAGAACTCTGTGCCCTTCTGGACATTCCGGTGGCTCCGACTTCGCCAAAGGACAAGTCCAAAGAAAGCTTATCCGGTGAAATCATGGAGAATGATCCTAGCTTCGGTAAAGGTGGCAAAGACAAGAGATCGGTTCCTGATGCGCCGAAAGCTTCGAATAACGATGATCTGAAGGCACTGGACGAGATCAAACATCCACTTCCGGCTGTGATTCTGCCTCCGCCACTGTCACCACCTGGGGAGAAGAAAAAGGTTAACTTTGATGCGGAGGTTGGAGGTTTCTAATGGCTGGATTACGGTAGATGCTGTCTTTTCAGAGGATGAAAGAAGAACCGATTGTCCCGCTGTTTTCGCCGGCTTCATCGCCTGGAAGGAAACAGGCGGAAGCAAAGGCCGCCAAGGACGAGAAGAAGGATATTGCTACGGCTATTGCTAAAACTGAATTATTAACCTCGACGGCGACGACGACTTCCGGAACGACTGGAACTACCGGTTCGACGAATACGACGACGTCTTCTGCGGGAACTGGGGCGACTACGACGTCCGGCTTGACGGCAACGAGCACGCATTCATCCTCATCGGAATCGGTATCGTCCATTATTGTGACTACTTCGGATACGACTCTGACTGGACCGTCTTTGTTGGCTTCGACCCAGAAAGGTACATCTACGGTATCGGTGGCATCGACACAACCAGCTACGGCGACGGTTTCGGTGGCCTCAACACAAGATGGCGGTACTGCCTCAATCGCTTCTGATGGTAGTGGTGCCAAGGCTGGTGTTCAGAATGGGAAGGAACAGCCGCTGTCCCCGGCGATTCCCGGAAGTTCACCTGCAATCACCCCGACTGCTGTGGAACCGGGTGCTGTTGCTCAAGCTGTGGCACCAGTTTCAGCCTCGATTGCTCCACCGTCAGTGTCCACTGCACCAACGTCCGCATCTGCTGCTCCATCGTCGGGACCGACCGCCTTGCCAGTCTATCTGACCTATCCCATCATTGCCGGTTTATCAGTCAGCCACGTTCCAACGGCGCCATCCACCGCTCCGACCGCACCACCCCCACCTGCCGATCCGAAATGAACTCTATCAATGAAACTGCCCATTCCTAAGTGTCTTTATCAACTAATCATCGTATTACTTATTGTTTGACAGTACCATGCATATAAAGTTACATCGGCTGCCAGGCTCTTAATCTAACAAAAACTGTTAAACATACGGCACGATACATCTGATGCCAATGCTGTGAGAGTTGTTCTTCATGATACGAACTATCGCCAGCGGTTACTCCAAGTTAACCAATCACCCCAATTGTTATGGAACCGAGTGCTGTCGCTCAGCCTTTCAGTACCGCTTGCTCCATCGTCGGTGCCAAGTGTCTTGCCGGTGGATATGGCTTACCCTATCATTGCAATCTTGCCGGTAATCCCCGCTTCGACTACAACTTTGAGCGTCTAGAAGCAGATCCCCCCGGTAATGCCTGCAGCACCTAAACCATCTGCCGATCCAATATGAACTCTATCAACAAAACTGATATGCGGGATCAGTGTAACGCTTTTTAAAATTTATTGACCCTGACTCTTACTGCGATCGAAATCGCTTGGAGTCGTCTCAAATGACTCTCGCTCTGACTCAGAGTCGACTCCTACTGACTCTGACTCGGAGTCAGAGTCAATGTGAGTCGACTCGGAGTCAACTCTGAGTCGGAGTTAGCGTCACATTGTACGGGATAACTTTACACATTTTCAGTAACAAAATCGCACTAAAACAACAACATTTTTAAATTTATCTTTACAAAACTAAAGCGTACGCATTTTTGCCTTGTTTTCTAGCCCCAAGGATCAACCATATCCGACGTAATCGCCATAATTGTGGTCCCCTCTTCCTTTGGCAATTGGCTTTCGTCTTCAACTCGAAAGTCTGCGCTTGAAGACTTGGCTTCCAACGCACTTCCATGGGTACTGCTTTGCACGCTATCTTCCTGCTCTTTGGAAGCTTGTTTCGACTTTAATTTTGTTGAGTCCCCTGTATCGACTGGTTCCAAGATGTACACTTCAAAGATGACTTCAGCACCCACACAGAAGGCGATTCCGATGATGGCAACATTTGCTGCGATGCTGAAATAACTTTTTAGTTATGTGCTTCTGGTGGAAACATACAAAATCATTAAAGTGGTAGAAGGTAAAAAAGGATTAAAACTGGTACGTCCGTAATACGAAAGTTTGAACTTACATCATGAGGACGATAATAGGACCCTTTTTCAAGAGATCTTTGAATTCCAGCGGTTTCGGTGCGTTCAAAAGCAGCGGTTGTCTTTTTGACTTTGAAGGTTTTTCAGGTTTGGGAGTGGTCGATGGCTTCCTAGACGGCTTTTTTGTTACTATTGACGGTTTTGCGGTAAGGGGCTTGACTTCCTCCACAGGTCGCTTGTAGCTCCAAGTGCCATCCCGATTCTGGTGGTAATCCTTGCCCACGACAGCCGTCATGAGACTCTCGCTTTCAAAGATTGGGACCTTATCGTTTTGAAGAATGCCAGGCTCAGCTTTCGGTAAGTTCATTGTGCTTGTATTGACACCGTCGACGCTGTATTGGTCGCTCTGAAAGACATTTGTAAAAATTAAAACTGACAAACAGAATAAATATAACTGACAAATTCAAGTTTAGTCTCAAACCCATTCTCTGCAATCAGTGCAATCTGATGTCTAACAAAACCTCCACGTTTCCGCATTTTCCACAAACAAAAACTAGTTCGAAACCGTTGATCGTATTGAGGAATGCGAAAGTAGGCTTCATCTTCGATTATAACACTTTCAAAAGTAATGTTGGTCGGGAGTTCGCCTTCGGGAAAAGTGTATCCAAGGACGTCAATGTAGTCGTTGAAGGGGGCTAAAACTGGAATCATTCTCTAGATAGTCTGATTCAAAGTTCTTTCATACTTTTCTGTTCAGCCGGTAGAGGATCATAAAACATGATAAAAGCCTTCAACGGTTTAGTGACATGAGGTCTCGTTCGGGAGGTCGGATGAAACGTGTATCGACAGATTTCATCTTCTATTGGATCCGTCGAAAATACGGAACTACCAGCTATTTCGAGGGATATTTTGGCGAGATCAGGCAGGCCTGATGGTAGAAAGAGGGTAAAGTTCAGGGAATCGCTGGCACTGATGACTGTAATCAGCTTTGCGGGGGATGTTTGGGAATATAGGGTTCTGAAAACTGCACCATGGGGTTTATTATCTGGAAATTCGAAACAAACAGGCCAAGATTTCCGTCACCAAGGCAAGCAAAATCGGCATACTCGGACGGCGTTTCCGTGTTTGAGCAATTATTACGGGCATCGATAGTCGTTAAACTGAAAAGTAATAGCCAATTTTGGACGGAAAATGCCAACATTTTGACTTTCATGTTGGTATACGATAGTCAATACAGACTTTTATTGGCAAAAAACTGATGGTAATTAGAATAACGACAGTGCCTTTCCCATGACCCCCAACAGCTCCAGGGTCCTCAACACCCCCTAATCCAGCCCATTGCTGCTCCAACGCATGCAAAGCAGCCGCTATGGGCGGGCTATGGCATGAAGTATCGCTGGCTTTAGCGGTGATCATTCTGTCAACTGACCTCCACATCGGCACATGTGACGATCAAGTCGGGGTCATCCTGCCAACAGGGATATCTACTGAGCTTCCACAGTCGGCACCAATGATGAAGTTGGAATATATTTTTGTCATTGATGCGGCTTGGAGCGAAGATATGGTACAGTAGCCTTTCGAATGGTCAATTAGTAAAAGAAAAGGGGGTTTCAGATAGTCTCAATGTCGCGCCTCTACGACGAGATCATGTGCCGATCACGGAACATTACCACCGATATTAATTGTACCCTTGTCAAGATGACCACGAACTTCCGTTCAATTTCGGATTGTGATTGTGAGCATAACACTATCACCGAAAATGCGAAGCGTTGGACTGCCCAAGGACCACTGAAGATGGTCGGATACAACAGCTATGGATACCTGGCTCAGATGCCGTGCCAACTTTTCATGAACGCAGCCGAGTATGTGCTGACTTACATGCCAGAGGACACTTTGAAGTTTGTGTTTTTGGGGCATAATGTTGGCGCTTTTCGGGCCCGGCATTGTGTTATTGATGTTAAACGGTTTGAAAGTGGGTTTTAAACTGTCATTTCTTTTAATGGATGCCATTTTTAGCGCCCTACGGATTTGTCTTCACACCAATCCGAATCGTCTCAAGCCGTTCAGATTTGAACATAATACCGCCAAATTTTGACTCAAAAAGCGTTGCCGCCAGTCCAAAGGTCGTAATTGGCCCGAATATCGAAATTCCGAGATTAGGTAAGTCATTTATATAAACTGAGTTTCTTCCAGTCTACTTTTTTAGAAGACCAGCTAAGCCCCACCGACATTGAAAACATTGACCACATAGTGATAGCCTCCTTCGAATCAGCCATCACTCTCGGCAAAATTCTCACGAATTTCATCCATAACTACAGCTACGTCCAACTGAATAGAAAAACTTTCCTGGGAAAGCCCAGTTTCGACTTTTCCATCGCCATAGAACTTGTTGGCGGCGCTGTTATGGGCCTTCTGATATCAACTTTCATCATTATGACGGCGATTATTGTTATACTCGGGTTTGAGACCAATGCGGCGACGGCTAATGGTTTGATTATAGATTTAATAAACTGCATTACCGACATCAGGTTTTAGAGCAATTCCGAGTCTTCTACGAAACCCTGAACACAGCCCAAGCCCAAGTCGAACTCGGCCGAATCAACTCTTATCGCCGTCGGAATCGTCTGCCCGAGCGAAGAAACCCCCATCCAACGCCGTCACCACTGTCTTCACCCTTCCAAGTCAGGGAAGTCAATTCCGCAGCGGAGCTAATTCCAATACTCCCAGAAGACCACCTCGATACTGCCGAGATTCTGCGCGATCTCGCTCAATGGGAGGAGGAACTTCGGTTGATTCGTCAAGACAGGGTTTAATTTCAAAGATTGTCTTTGAAATTTATTGATTAATTTTCTACTGAAATAAAACTGGGACATTTTTCATCAATGTTGTGTTGGAGGGCACAGTCAAAGGGTAGCCATTCAAATTCTCGGGAATTCCCATGCCGTGTTTTTCAAAAGCCGTCCCCTCCAGATCCATTTCTTCAAACTGACCCCTAACCGACTCGACTGATGCCATGGCCAGGTCGTACAAGTATAACACTGTCATCTGGTTGGCCGCCATTCTGACCATTACGACTGGTAAAAACATTCATGATAATTCGAAACTGGTTGATGGTAGTGAAAACAGCGCCGTCGTTGTGGTGGATAAGAGTGTCCATACTGTTGCGGTATGTCTACTTGATACTTTCTAAACTGAGATAGCCGTC
The DNA here is from genome assembly GCA_000341325.1 of Panagrellus redivivus. NCBI lineage: Eukaryota > Metazoa > Nematoda > Chromadorea > Rhabditida > Panagrolaimidae > Panagrellus > Panagrellus redivivus. Next base: position 514,619 of record KB455029.1, read on the forward strand.
CGACACTGGTATGATGGTAGAAGTGTCATGCAATAATTTCAGTCCGACATTCGTGAAACATTCATTGAAACACTGTCATTAAGTGGTCCGAATGGGTTCGTCTTTGAACGTTGGAACATCGATGCTGTAAACAACACATGTGGTGTCCAAGATGCCCGGCACCGTGATTCAAGTTGTATGTTAAAACTGTCTGTGTTTTTATTACTATCGTGTCACCTTATTTCAGCCACCGATGTCCACAACAGCCCTCGAACCCTCTGCAACATCCTCGAAACGGCATCAAAATGCGGCGCAAAGCAAGATAAGCTCAAAGATGTCATCGTCATACTCGGGAACTATGACCAAATCGGTTCCTGTAACCTCAACCAAACGCTAAATCGGCACAAATGGCACTTGACAGTCTTTTGGATGCGCCCATTTCAACAGACTCCCGAATTGGGGCTGCCGAATGTCGACATTTTGGATATCGGCCTTGAAGTCAGCCCAAAACCTGGATGGGCCCCCAATAAAGCACTGATTATGTCATTGATTGACAGCCAGAATAAGTATGCTAGAAGTTTGGGAGCCTTCTATGCTCGAATGGCTGGCAGGGAAGACCTATTGCCAACGACCACGACCACAACCACTACTTCAACAACGACAACGACGGCAATTCCATCGACGACACCCAAAAAGCTCGACCCGGAACCCGTCTACTTGCTTCCGAAAGACTTGCCAGACGCCGAAGCTCAGATCAACCAAAAGTTAACATCAACTACTGACATACTGACGACGACATTACCAACTTCAAAATTACCAGAAATTGTTGAGCAAGCGGAAGTCATGAAAAACGAACCCATGCTCGCGCAGCCGGTGATTCTGTACGGATTAGAAGATATGAATGAAACTGTGCAGTCATCAACGATTGTTCCGGATTCGTTCACTTCCACATCTTCGCCTCCACCTGCGCCTCTTTTGGCAAAGGCTGAAACCACCACAAATGGGACTGCCGTGGGCGGTGAGTTGCAGTTTTTGATATCAAAGTTGAATTACATTGGATTTTTTCAGCCATGTCAACTACCAAATCGGGTTTTTACAAGTGTTTGGAAGCTGTCTTTACCTTTGGACACAGGATTGAGTAAGTTGCACCTTTCTGGGACTTGTCACATTAAACTGCTTATCTGAACACTTCATGCCCCCTTTTCAGGGAAGAATACGCGGGATGTATCTGGACCGGCATCATAGTCCTGATTATCCTGTTGATCTGTCTCTCGATCTACTGGTGCATGTACAAACGACCCAGTCGCCGTGGCCGTTACGACGTCATTGAAGTCGAGAATGGCTACACCAACGAAAAGACCCGAAACCGCACCGAGGACATCATTCCCACAACGAGCACAGAAGACTACAGAACCGTGGTTTATGGTCCCGTTCCGTGCCCTCCGGAAGCCCGTCGTAACCGCAACTCGATGCAAGGAAACAAGGACGGATACACGCCAGTCCAGACTTCTCAGACTTCATTGACGCCAGAAGTTCTATCCGTGAGCGCCGTGCATGAGCCAATGACATTCACCACGTTCCGAGACGACTGTATTACAAGTCTTTCGAGGTCATCGGCATCAGCGATTCAAACTCCGATTAGCAAGAAGCAGCACTTCAACCAAGGCGCTGACATTGTTCCCAATGTAATTGAAATTCAGCCTGGCGAGGATGACGATGTGAGCGAAGTGGAAGTGATTGATCGTCACGGTCGCTATTGAAAAAATAAGTTTATAAAATGTACTTGGCCCAATAGGATACGTATAATAACACCACCATCACACAGAAAATATGTTCAGTTTCAAGGCAGCCGCACCAACTCCCCACAACAAGCACATCCTCAGAACATAGGTAAAAGTAGATTCGACCACCGAAGTGGATTTGCTGAGGTCAAATGGACCATCAGTTGAGCTTGAAAGCCCTGCGGCACAGGCGCCTTGTCCGAGTAGACCAAAACCGGGGATCGCCCGTCTGCCCGTCGCAACAAGTCCTTAGGGGTTGCCCCCGCCTTCCGCATCACGACACAGGTGATAGCCCGAGTAAGACAAGACCGGGGATCGCCCGTCTGTTTACCGCAACTACACTTGAGGGTTGCCCCAACCTGGCGTGGAACGAATCCAGTGTTCCGTGGATGGTTTCAATCAAAAAGTGAGGGAGTTGGGCAGCACTTCTCCGCATCAGCTTAATCAAGGTACCTGATACGTGCCAGAAACATCATAGGCACATCTAGGGCTTCAAAGTTTCTTTCAGAGGCGCTCTAGGATGAAG